>JAHKKF010532723.1:8896-35771 GCA_019740295.1 Labeo calbasu
TCAGCAAAAATATAGTTCACCAAAAGCAACAGAAGAATCCTTGGTAAGCCAAGGAGAGAAAATCCTCACAACAGGCCTTCACACACACACACAACCACTCTGGTCTGTGTTGGCACTGCTGTTTAAATCTCAACTGCTCTCTCTCATCCTCTAATCAGTGGGCACAGCCAATCATTGGTGTCAGGTGGTGGCCATTTCTTCCTCCTTGTGAGTGGAGTGGTGGAACAAAGAGAGAGAGGGAGAGAGAGAGAGAGAGAGAGAGAGAGAAAGAAAGAGAGAACAGGAAAAGAACAAATACGTCCTGGGACGTAACAATGATGCTGTGGCATCATTGCACAATGACATTGTTATGTAATCATGACGCAAAATTGTCACTTCATCAAATCTCATCAAATGTATTTTAAATATGTTAATTTAGATTTGTTTGTAAAACAACATGAATGCATAATATAATATTAAAATATAATTAACTGTATTTAAATAAAAACATTGAATTATTGAACACATTTTTTTTAACCATATTTTAACAATGTGAAAATCCAACCGATATCCCTACTCTAGCACAATAGTAACCACAACATTTAATTACAGAAACTTCTTTAAATATCCAACATAACTGAACATTAAACATTATCATAAACTACCAACATCTTTCCCTTTACTGAAAACACATAAAATAACACTTATGCTACATCCCAATGTGCATACTTATCCACCCTGTCTGCCCTAAATAGTAGTGAAAAGTACTACTATCACATAAAATTTAGGATGGATAGTATGCACATTGGGATGCAGGCTTCATCTCTGAATGCAGTCTCTTGCAAAGCATGCTGGGAACAACAGATCCACTGCCCATGGCTGCGTTTCTCAAAAGCATCGTAAGATAAGTTGATCTTAGATGCCATTGGTGGCAAAGGCTCAAGACGCTTTTTTTCCAGTATGCTTTCCAAAAGACATTAGGAGAGTCAATTTAGGAATTAAGTGTTATTTTATGTCTTTCAGTGAAGAGAAAGATGGATTTTAATCTTTAATGTTCAGTTATGTTGGAGGAGTTGCTGTTAATGAATTTTGTGGTTACCATTGTGCTGAAGAGTAGCAGTTGTGCTTAAGCTGTGGGCACTCAGTGTTTCATGCATATGTCAATATTAATATCAGTCTTTTTTTTTGTGGTTTATTTTGCTTTGTGTTTAATGATGCGGTTGACCCAACTAAACTGTTTTTTTTTTAATAAGTTAAATTATCTTGTATCTAATAATGTCTACAATTAAATTAAGTGTAATATACTCCCTGAGTATATTTACATCAAGGTGGAAAATGACTTTCACCATAAAACAAAAAAGATTATATCAAACTTATTAAGTCATTTTTACCTAGCTGGAGAAATCAGGATACATCTATTGACAGTTATGCTTCAGCAAAATTATTCAGGTTGGCCAAATTCAGTTGTAATCAGTCATGTTAAATACTTTATTTCATTTAATCAAAACCACTGTTGATGTTACCACATGGAATACATTTTCTATTTTGAACTGGCTAAACATTTTTTTAGTGTATAATGCTAGAGAAGACTGATACCAAACTTAGTGCTGAAGGAAAGAAGACTTTCATGAAAAAGTGCCACACTCAGTTTGTGCAACGCAGAACCACACCTAGAAGACTCTGATGTCATCTGGCAAAAGATGCTATGGTCTGATGAGACCAAAATTTATGTTTTTGCACTGAAATCCAACTGCACACCACCCAAAACACACCATACCTACTGCGAAGCATGGTGGTGGCAGCATTATGTTGTGCTGGTGTTCATCTGCAAGGAAGAATGGGCAAATATTCTTCAATCTAGGTGTGCATACAGACACGTCCAGAAATATTAATGGTTGTAATTAAAGCAAAAGGTGGCTCTACAAAGAATGAAATCAGAGGACCGATGACTGTTGCCACATTTTTCAAAATCAATCCACCTTTAAGCTGGATTATCTCTGTCAGGATCTCTTCATGGCAATGAGTATCCATTCTACAATTGAGAGGCCTGGGGATTTATCTGCTGGATTCATGCTGTTTAGTTCAGTCGTGCTGTGACGTACCAGTATTAGTGAGAACAGGCCAGGTGTCATTATTTTATTCCCCTAACCCTTTAACTGTCACTCCCATTTTTGAACACAGACATAAAAATTCACTATCCAGGCTTAAATTTTTATAATTCATGAATGAAAAGTATTTTGCAACAGTTAAGGGGCTAAGCTACAGAAAAAGACTGATGACTATTCAAATAAATGTAACCTGGTAAAAAGCTTTGTCTTCTTGAAAAAACAAACTAATGAAATCTGAACATGGCACAACCAAACCTTCTGCTTTCAGTCAATGGTCTGACTTCTCGAGACTGAAGTTAACTGTCCACTGGCATGGAGTGAGCTTAGCTGAGAGGACATTTTCAGTTCACCCCTAAGAGAGCCACATTTGCACATTGTGGAATTGACACTGAATCAGAGAACGGCCGAGACTCTACAAAAGTTGAAAAATACTCAACTTAAAGATTTCAAGTCGAAAACAGTAAGCAGCAGCCATAAATTATATTGTTTACACATTACTATTTAATTTAGATGTCAAATCCAGTTTGGACACTTTCATTGTGACTAGAAGAGCTGTATTCAGTTGCATTCAATCATCTAGATGAATTGGCTAGAAATGAGATCTGATGAGCAGTACCAAACAAGGAAAAAGAGTTGAAGGGCATCTTTGTATGACAGGCCATCTTCTCTGTGATTAGAAATGTGTAACACTTTGTGGGGACTGTTGAAGGGATGATGCTGCTTCTGTGGAATACTTTTTAATCTCAAACGCTCGTCTCTCCCTGAACTCTCTGTATTCTGACTCAAGACAGTTAGGGTATGTTGAAAAACTCCAATTGTATTTTCTCCCTCAACTTCAAAAATCATTTCAAAATCATCCTATATCGCTGCAGAAGCACCGACCCAGTATTTGCAAAGTGAACAGGCAAAGAAGGTCAAACACCCTTAACAAAAAAGGTAAAACTGCGATATAGGATGATTTTGAAGTTGAGGGAGAACATGAGATGGCAGTTTTTCGACAAACCCTAACTGTCAAGAACTGGAAAAAAACAGTTCAGGCAGAGCAAGACAAGACATTAAAAAGTATATAAATTGTATTATTTTTATGAAAATAACCGATCGTTTCACTAGATAAGACCCTTCTTCCTCAGGTGGGATCGTTTTAAGCCGCATTTAAACTGCATTTTGGAAGTTCAAACTCGGGGCACCATATCAGTCCATTATATGGAGAAAAATCCTGAACTGTTTTCTTCAAAAAACATAATTTCTTTACGAATGAAGAAAGGAAGATATGTTCTGGAAGTGGACTTCTCCTTTAATAATATCCATAATCACCTCAAAAAAGTCAAAATCTTGTGAGAGTTATTTTCACATTATGGACTGCCAGAAGAGCTGTTCATGGATAATGATGCTTTTGTTTCTTTGTTGCCCCAGACAATAAAAATAAATACACAAAAACATTTTCCATCCATACGTCTATTCGCCAACAGACTGGCAGAACGTGAAGACGGTTTTCTTCACATCATCTTCTTACTCCAACACTGGAATGCATTTTTCAGTATTTACTGCCAGACTGTAATTTTAAAGGGGTCATTGGATGCAAACTTTACTTTTTCATGTTGTTTGAACATTAATGTGTGTTGGCAGTGTGTGTACAAATCTACCCTATAATGATACAAATCCATGCAGTGGTTTTTTAATTAATCTGTAAAAATAATATCCCCTTTTTCAAATCGAGCCGTTCTCAGATGCTTGTCACACCGTCACACCGACAGAGGCCGCTCCCACGATAGTCTTACCTCAGATCAGCTGTAACAGTCAACCTCCATTGTTTCGATGCCGGAGCAGAGATGTAAGTTAGACAAGTTTCAATATCTCCAAATGAGCGATTGAGGTGTTGTGGTGCTGGATGTAATAATGAACACAGTGGTCGTCATTTACTCCCGACATCTGAGCCGCTGAAGATGCAGTGGATTACGTTTGTTTGTGAAGGAAATGCACCTCCCGATCTACATAAATGTGTCTATGTTCACGCAAATCATTCGTGATCCAGCTTTACCTACAGCAGAAGTGAGTACAAGGTTTTTTTTATGAATCTCTGCAATCGCCTTTTCTAATAACAAGCTAGTTAGCAAGTTTCGCTAAATGCAGCTAAAGTAAACAATCTCTCAGAGCAGCAGGTCACTCCACAGAGAGAAGAGAGGGGCGGGGCGAGCAGAGCTCATTTGCATTTAAAGGAACAATTCCTCAGCACAGGATGATTTTTGCAGAGCTGATTTTGACAAGGTAAAAAGGGTGTTGTTTTACACAACCATTGAGAATTTTTGACCAAAGTATATTATAGACTTTTCATTAAGACCCTAAAGAATCATATCAACTTGTGGAAAATGGGCATCCGATGACCCCTTTAAGACAAATCAAGAAGGTTGTTATACCTTCGGAGGGTGTTTGAAGGAGCAGGGTGCAGAGAGAGACATTAGTTTCGTCTCAAGAGAAGGAGGCCCAATTGTTAACACAAAATGGATTGCAAGAAAACACTTCTCTGGTCAGAATTCTTGTGCCCTGCAAGTTGAGGAAGTCCCCATACAAAAAAAGTGACTTCATAAGAAACAACTAAAATTTCCATATGATTTCCAAAAAGCAGAGTGCGGTGACCAGACATTTATCCAGCGATGTGACCCTCAGCAGTAGCCCCCTTCCTACTGGCGATCATACAGTAGAGCTGTAGAGATTGGTATTCTGCCTCTACTTATGGGGAGACAGATCATTCGGCTCAGTTCAACAATAAGAGCTGGCACTTTCGGCTCCAAAACAGCCCTTCAATTAGTACCACTGCATTCTTTTAACAATGGTTGCAGCTTCTGTTATATCCCTGGTGAAAAAACAGCATATGCTGGTAGGTATGTTTTGATGCTGGGATGCTGGTTAGGTAGGTTTTGATGCTGGTTTAAGCTGATCCTTAGCTGCTTTATGCTAGTCCTTAGCTGGTCATGTTACTGGTCAAGGACTAGCATAAACCAGCAAAGGACCAGCATCAAAACATACCTAACCAGCATATGTTGGTTTTTTCAACAGGGATGTCATCCTTAGTATGTGTAATCTTATATGTGCACATTTTGTTCTAATACCCTGCTCATTTCTCCAGTGCTTGTTGCTTTTTCCTGGCTTTGCCCGCTGCTGCTGTTGAGTTCGCAGAATTCATCTCTGAACTCACCTCGCTCTTTGACTATCTGTTACAGATTGTTTTCTAGTTATCGATCCTTGTCTGGCTCTGTATTGGCTCTGCCCTAGACTATTCACTATTCATTTCTGCTTGTTTTTCTTTCTTTCTTACTTTCTTTCTTTCTTTTGTTTAAATTAAAACTGACTGGCACAAATAGTAGGGCAAAGTGTACATTTGGGAAAACATTTATAGAAGCAAATTTCAGAAATTCCAAATCAGTCATGAAATGTAAAATAAAATGACTTCCCATAAATTCATTTCTGCATTTAGAAAGCTGAATGTTGTTATTGCCTGGATACTGAAATACTTGAACTGATTTCTTTACGATTGGTTCTAAATCATTAATTATATTTGTATGGAAAAATATGTTTTAATCTTTTAATTCCATTACAGCAGATGAATTAATATATTTTAGGTCAGAGTTTAAAATTTGTCATTTTATTTGCACAATTGTATTTAAGATCTTCTTCTGTTGAAAACAACAAAAAAGGCGTAAAAGGTCAAAACAATGAAAACTTTTGAATACTGCTGAATATGAAATGATTGCTGCAATAAACATTGTATTTTAATTAACTAAAATGTCCCTAGCAAGAATGATGATAGGCCTATGAGTGTGTTTGGCTGTTGTAGTTACAAAACTTAAATGTTTTGATGGCAAGATACCATATGATTTAATTCCATTTGTATTTATTCCATTTATTCCATTCCATTTATTTAATGATTAATTCCAAAGTGCATTAAATCTGTGAATATTTCAGTAAAACATTTAGGTCTGAAACTTATAAAACCTTGGTAGGTAGATTGGTATGTCACAATGCAATTTATGAACATTTTGTCAGTAACTTATGGACATTTCTGAACTTATCTGATACAGAAATATTTAAGGATCTACAACAGAAATTGCACCTCTGTCATACGGAGTTTCCGCAGCCTCTGACAACAGGGAGCGAGAGGATATCCTGAACTTTATTTTTATGATGGGAAAATACCACATTCACAAAGCAGAACTTTAAACCTATTTGTAAAATATTCACTTCTGATTTACTTTTACTTTTTATTATCACTTCAAAGAAACCACCAATATAAAAGCTTTTAAAAACATATAATCTTATAGAAAATTTCAAAACAAGTTGTAATTTTTATGATATTTATTTATTTTGAGGGTTTTTTTGTACTTATTTTTTTAAGCTGTATTTTCCACTTGTTCTGGTTCCTGTTTTTGTTCTAATGTTATGCTTACCCTTATGACATTATTATTATTATTATTAATAATAATAATAATAAAAAGAAGGAAAAAAAAGAATATCCGCACCCATGATCCACCGCGGCTCTGCGAGTCACATGACCCTGACATTAAAGCGGAAATGACAGTTAGCGCTTCACAGTCTCACGGCAGATAAAAGGTAGAGATCAAAACATTTTTGTGTGTTATGATGAACAGAAAACCGGTTAAAACACATATATGTCTGTCCGCTTTTATTAAGCGTTCTTCTTGACGATTTCAACTGTATTGTGACTTTTGATCTAAACATGATGTGCAGCTAGTCAAACAGCGTCACTATTCACCCATCATGAGAAATTAAACTTAAAATTAGCAATGGTTATAAACCTTTAATAACTGTAGAAATGATCTCCTGCTGAGTCTTTCTGGTGTCTAAATCTGAGGTGAATATAAATGTGATGTTATGATCAGCTGACCCTGCTGCTGTATACCGTACGTTTTATTACTTGGATTATTGCTGTTTGTTTGTGTCTGCTCTTCAAAATCAGTTACTGACCTATGAAGCTGTCAGACTGGGATATTCACATATTTCATGATGACACATTTTTGTAAAGCGTATATTATGGCTTTTCCGTTGACCTCCTCAGCATTTTTCTTTTGATTCTTTCAGAGTTTGTGTAAAATCTTCCTGATTTGAACTGTAGTATGTGTTTGTGCTTCAGCTGATCGCTGTGAGTTTTAATGCTAGATGAAGGTCTCAGTAAACACACGTCTATGGTTGATTGTCTGCTGATTGTACTGTAGAGTGGCTGAGTAAATATGAATGTTAATGAAGTTGATGGTGTATATGTGTGTATGTTTCAGGGCTGTGATGTGATGTGATGTGATGATGGCAGCTGCCAGTGTGTCTCAGTCTGCCAACGTTCAGGCCACAGAGAAATCACAGTTGACCTTGAAAGGTAAGAAAACCTTTTCATCTTTTCATCCAGTCCCATCAAACATCAGCACTGTGCACTGTGATCGATTTATCAGGAACTGATGTTATTTAAAAGCTCAATGACGCATCAGCTTGCAGCATCAGTCCTGCATGTGTTTTTGCACTGTGCCTTGTGTCCTCTAGAGGGTGATGTGTGCTGAATAATAACTTTTTAACTGCGAGCAGCTAGACCAGCTGGTGTTCATGTCAGGACGCATTCCCTCACATTTTCTGCTTGACAGAATATTCTTTACAGGAATCCAAATCGTATGTTTTTCCTGGCATCTTGTTGGTCTTGATTCTTTGATCCTGGAAACATAGTTTTTGTGGCTTATTTATTTTTAGTGATAATGTAAATGTTATCCACACTACAAACTGTCTTGGAGCAGGAAGATGTCTTTCTGTATACTAAAATGCTTTATGAAAGTTTTCTGCTTTTGAAAAAAAGCCATTTAATAAAAGAAGCAGTATTTCTGTAATGTTATCAGGGCCGGCCCTACTACATAAGCCACATAAGTGGGTGCATAGGGCCCACCAGGGTGCCCCATGCAGTAAAGCTAGGTGATAGTAACTATGATAAAGTTTGCTTTTTCAGTGTACAATAGTATCTAAAATCTTTTTTTAACGTCGTGGATGCTGACATTATAGAGTATGTCCCTCAGCATGATTGTGAATGTTATACTGGTTTTATACAGTTCAGTGAACAACATTTAATATTGTGAGTTGAATTGTAATATTTCCTGTTTTTGCTCTATTTCACCAAAATAGTGAAATCAAGCGAATCCACAGCTGAGCTCTTGTGCGCCTCTGAGCTGCACAGTTTTGTTCCTAAATAATTCAGCATTTTTGAACAAATCAATGGTTTAATTGTCCATTCATAAAGATTAATTAATTCATAAATGAATCAGCTTTTTGAACCAAGCATTTTTTTTTTTTAACAGACATTTTCTTATTTCATTATTCGAAATATTATCTCATAGCATGATTTATGAATTTGTGATTGCAGTGTACATGCTGCTTTAGCTTCTGTGCCAATATTGTAGTTCAACATAATTTTTACCAATACTGATTCAGTTTAACTGGAAACAGCCTATAATTTTAATTTAATGATTACATGTAAGAATTGTACATAAACAATCATGCGTACATCTACTAAGGTTAGAACAAATTACCCTTCCAAAGGTAAAAATATTGGCACCGCACGGGTTATTAAGAATATAAAAAGCGTTGCTAGTCAGCTGTCCAAGACAGGCCTAAAGCAATAAAGGTACCAGCACAAAAACAAACGATTGAGATTCATCTTTTTTTTCTTCTTCAATTTGCACACCCCTAAGAGGTAACACTATCAGTTTGGTGCAAAAAAGGGGAAAAACAAAAAAGAGAAGGATGAAAGAAAAAAAACATGATAGTAGTTTAATTATGTCCATATACATTTGATGAAATGTGGGCTGCTGTGTCATATATTGTCGGTTTAATTCAGCATTTGACTGTTTTGAAAATGCTGTGCCAGTGAATAATTTTGTGAATAATTCTAAAATACGTTCTTAGATTTAAGAACACACAATAGCTTCTTTTCTATTCTTTTCCGGAATTCTTTTCCGTTTTACATTTACGTAGTTTTGCATTGGTCTGAACAAAAACGGTAGATGGGCTGAATAAAGATGCAAATTCACACTCTGACTGTAGGTGATGTCATGTCATGTTTGGTTTGATTAATACTTACTCTGGTGCAATTGCTCTGTTAGTGCGGTTCATTTGAGTAAGTGTGAACGTTGCCATCCAAACCCTGGCGCTCACCACCCAAGCGGACTGAGGCCGCTAAAAAGATGGGTCTCATTCGCTCGCTTCCAAATTAACTCTGCTGCGGTTAGGGTGAAATATGAAAGCAGCAAGGACCAAATATTCTAAACTAACCAAAAAGTAATGACAGGAAGCAATGACAAGATGCGATACTGTGCGACATTATTTCACGAAGGAAACAAATGGTGTAGCCAAAATAAAATGAGCACAGGGGAAACATGGAGCAACGAGGAGGTGAAGTGCCTTTTATGAGCTCTTCGGGAGTTTGCAGTTGGTGAAAATAAAATCATATGTACTCACAACAACGAGTGTGCTTAGTCAAGCATTGGTGGCATTAGGTGTGTTCAACTTAAAGCGTACTTGGGTACTTTGATGTCATACACCGATCGGTTTGTGCAGTGCCGCTTTAAGTTGAACAGATCTTTTTGTTTGGGGTGTTCGGTGAGTTCCATCACAAAATATACGTCATTCAACCCAACCAGTCAGATTGTGAATATATCACTATGCTTTTAGGTTAGGTATTTTTAGGTTTCCTGTCAAAAATGCGAGTGTGAACGCTAAGCAGACCAGGACCAAATGCATCATTTTCCTTTTGGTTCGGACCTAATAAATCAAATGAACCGACCTACAAGTGTAAATACACCCTTATAGATTTAGCAGAAATAGAGTTACCCAATCATGCCGATATTTAATGTCGCAGTGCTGCATAAGGTAGCAGCCTCCTGACACCTATTACATTTTTAATTTGCTGTGGTGTTTATCAGACAACACTTTAAGTTGACGTAGATTTGAACATAAAACAGTATTTTTACTTTTTAATCTGGATACAACATGCCAGCCCAGAAAATATATCTTGAGTTGATAGTGTTTAAAATGTTCAGATTTTTTATAGTAGTGTTCATTTGCACCATTTTTGTAATATTTGTTACTTTATATATTGTTTTATTATTATCGTGACACTTTACAATAAGATGAAACAGGGACCCATTTAGAACATTTGCTTTGCCCCCAAAACTTGGGCCGCCACTGGATGTTATTACTGTTACTTTTTGTTCATTTTTATTGTAAATATTATATGGGATGTAGAGCTCTGTAATTTAGAACCTAGCCAAAAATGTAATGTACAAATTATATTTTTCTGTTCAAGAATGTTTAAGAAAGTGTTTTTTTTTCTTTTCTGCTCATTTGGCAGTGTTGTCTGCTAAGCCTCAGTCTCCTAAACTCCCCAATCGTCACTCTCGTTTGAGTTCATTTGTGGAAGTGACCGCTGATGGCCTGACCAGTGAAACTAAGAAAACCGGCAAACGCACTGGACACCTAGAGCTGCAGTGGAATGAAGACCTCACCTTGTAAGGCATTATGTGGTTGAGATTAGATATTGATAACTTAAGTTTAAATGACCTAAAACTACTGGATCTGCAAGCGGTAACCAATAATCAAGTAAAAACAGTAATCAAAAAGAACTCTCTTAAAACCTTTTTTAAAAATCATGTCAGTTCTAGGGGATTTGATTAAATGACCGCATTTATCCACATACTGTATGGGGGTAGCTTTCCTTTTTTCACATTTTTATTATTTTTCTAAACAGGAACGTGACTCCTCAGAGTCGTTTGGATCTGAAGTTGTGGAGTTGTCACACATTGAGGAAGGAACTTCTGGGCAGTGCCACCATTGACTTATTGGACACTCTACGAACACATGATGGCAAGAGTAAGTTCATCACGCATATATAAATATATTCACAATAATTCAAGCCTATTTGTTTCAGCTGAGAATATTGTCTCAGCAGCTGTTTATGAGCACTGTTTATTGATATCACACGTAAGCTAAGCTTTTAAGAACTGGGTGTACGCTCAGGCACCAAATATTTGAACAATTCATAGAATCACTGTCTGGCCATCAGAGATTCAGGTACGGAGGTTAGCATCATGATTTTTGGGCAGCATTACAGCAAACTGTGAGTGTATTTTAGCTCCATTTGTTGTTCGAAAACAAGGCTGTGAGGGATGAACTTAGCTTTTACAATGACATGCACTGTAGAAAGTTCTTAGAGGAAAAAGTCTCTGATTGAAAACATGTGACCTCCTGTAATTAATACTTTTGCATTTCTGGGTCTTCTGACAAGGTCTGTACAAACTTACCACATGTTCCTCTGAGCTCAGTGCAGTGTTTTTCCTGAAAGGTTTTGAGGTTGGACTTTCAGCAGCGTCACTCCGCAATGTTAGTACTAGTTTTTTTTTAGTCAAGTTGTTTCTGAGTCAGCTGTCTCCTTCACATTGTTTAAAAAAAAAAAAATTATTTCTTTTTTTTACATTTACAAGATAGGATACTTTTTTGTTCTACGGAAGAAATGTGTACAGGTTTGGGATGACATGAGGGTAAACTTATTTTCATTGAATCGTTCCTTTAATGTTTTCTTAAGATAAAGATGAAGTGTTTTATGTTAGCTGTTCTTATGGCGGTTATTATGTCAGCGTTTGTTCAGAGATGTGCAGGGCAAGTATGGAAGAGATTGAAATGTGCAGCTGAGCTCTCCCCCAAACCCTTTTAAATCAGTTTTCAGTTCTACCCTGCTATTTTAAAACACGGAATATGAACCGGTGTGCTCAGTGTGTTGGCAAAACCAAGAATCAGCCAAATAAAATGTCATGAATGTAAATGAAATGTAGGTTTTAACAAACAAATGCACTAGAGCTCTCTCTCACTCTCTTTCTCTCTCTTTCTGACTGGCAGTGGAGAATGTTCAGCTCAGTCTGGTTCTACAGACTGAGAACAAAGGCTCGGTTGTAGCAGGAGGTGAGCTCAACGTCTGTCTGGACGGTCTGGTTGTTGATCTAGGATCTCTGCCCAATGGCAGTGCTGCCCCAGACAGTAAGTCCTGTTCACAGACACACATGCACACTTCATAGAAAACACTCGTAGAACACACAGAACACATGAACAAATGCACATTCATGCGTTCGCAAAGCCTTGGCTGTGACTCCACCTAAACTAAATGCAGGAACCGAGGAGGTTGTGGTGAGAGGGGTTGGGATGGAAAGAGTTGGATTTGACCAGAGGAGGCCCAGCCAATGCTCACAAGAGAGCTTTTCTCCTCTGTGTACTCACAACTGACAAACAGAACCCAGTAGGTCATTGGGTTTTCTGACCACTCAAACCTAATCTGTTCAGACTCATGCACACTCATTTCTGATTGGGAATAAGCTGCTTTGGAAAGCAGCCTTGTGTCAGTTAGACAGCGCACGGGAACTCTATTGAGTCTTTTACCCTAGAAAGAATGATATCCTGAGTTTAGTTAGTGAATGACACTAGCTGGTAAAATCAATTATATGATATTACTGTGATGCTCCTTATGTGTGTGTTGTGACATCAATGCATGATCAGTCAACATATAACAATTTAATGTTCATTTAAAGCTTGAAGTGGAAAAATACAGTGAATGTGTGTTGAACATGTGTCTTTTAACTGCTGAAATTCAAAGGACACATTTTTAGAAGTGTTTTATATTTTCCAGGATTGGTTGGTACTTTGCATTCAAAATGTTCCTATTGCTAAACCCTCAACCTGCCAAAAAGCCATTATATAACTAGATAAGGGGGTTTACCTGACTTATTGTAGGTTATCTTACTTGTTATACGGCTAGCTGTCAAATAAATAAACATGCCAGCATGAAATATTGTTTTGAGTTAAAATTAATATTATTATTACTGGTATATTATCATAAATCTTCTGTAAAAAAAAAAAGAAAAAAGAAAAAAAAAAGGTCCTGACAGTGAGCAAAACAACTGGTCTTGCAACAAGACAAAAACTGCAACAATATCACAGTAGTATTTAAGTTGACATGAAATTACAAATTGTCCCGTTTTGGTAATGTATGTTATTGTGTGTTTTTGTCATCTTTTTAACATGATAAAAGTCTTTCATCTTTTGAAACATTTCAAATATCATGTCTGTCAAGGTCAGAAAGTCTCTAAAAACATAATTATGACTTTATACAAAGGCAAAATTTACTCAGGATGTAAAATACTATATGGTGTGGCTGCTCAAAATCTTTAAATCCCAAGTGATATTTGTGCATTTATAATTAATGATACAGTGGTAAATAAAATAATAAAAAATATAATGAAGATGTGTTAACTCACACTTAAGGTTTAAGGAAGTGTGCACAAAAAATTATTTTCAGATACATATAAAAATGTATCTGAAAATTCTATGCATTGATTCCAGAATTTAACAATTGATTTTGATGACTATTATAATACCCAGTGTGGTACAGGCCGTCTCAGATTTCACTGGCATTCTTGCAGCAGACACAGAGCATGCACAATTGAGTGGATTAATGCACTTTAAATGAAGACACTGCCAGTGCTGATTACATAGCCTTCTATGCCATTTTGATTAATTATACCACAGCGTTTTAGGATGCTTGATTCTGATTAGCTTAGAGTCATTTTTTAATAACTGCAGTGCACAGATAAGGTAGTTCAAACCATTAGATTTCTATGTCACGTTGCCAAATTGTTTGTTTAAAGAAGTACCACAGCAAAAAAACAAAACAAACAAAAACAAATAACATGAATATTACTAGCAATAGAATGATTATCTATCAGGGCGCATTCTCTTTCTCCTACATGTCTCTCCCATGTGCACACATATACACAGTTGTGCATGGGCCGAAATTCAGGCAACAAAAACTTGTCAGCGCTGCCCCACCACTACAATAATATGTCTTTGCTACTGAAAAAGTACATAATTTTTTTTTTTTTGTAGTGAGGTAGTAGTTTTGGTAGTGTTTGAAGTAGGTTTCGCATTGTGGCTGCATTACCACCCTGGGTGTGTTGTCAGTTTATTTCTTACATATACACACAGCTTTCTCCACTAATATCAGTATCCTTGGTAAATATGAACAAAACAAGCTGTGGAAAATGATCTTTGCTGTTTATTCTCTTGGTTTTTCATTCAAAACATTCACAAGAACGTTACCTTTAATGAAGAATATTTGTTTTCTTTCAATTATTTTGCTTATCATAAAACACGTTTATTTTTAACCCTCAAATTGAAAAAAAAAATCAGCATCCCTGCTTTTAATACTTTGTGCAGCCTCTTTTGTGAATCTGCCGGAATCTCCTTTGTGCATAAGTACAAATAACCCATGCAATTATTAGTATATGAAACCTATTATTTGGTCATTCAACACAGTGGAAGAGGAATTTGGCCTGTGTGTTACTTCATATTTATACCCCAGTGAAAGAGGAATTCATGTCTCAGCACTGACGTATTCAAAAGCACACAAGAAACCATATTTTACAGTTTTTTTTTTTTCAGATTTTTCTTTTTCAGATTTCAGACTGTATTTCAGATTTTTACTAGGATTTTTTGTCTTGCCATTAATCATGGAACACATGTTTTGGATTTCAGTAAGTTAGCTTTTGTGAATATTTTGAACAAAAGACCAGAAGCATAAGCAGCAAAGGCAGTTTTTCAAATAAAATAAACAATATGAAAGCAGTGTGAATAATAGCAGTCTGGGTAAAAGATGAAAAGCATCAGTCTATGTGACCTACATATGTAGTATATTTACAGTTGTACTCTATAGATACTTATTTATGGGAAAAAACAGTTGTGAAATTAAATGATCAATATTCCATGAGTTCAGATATCATCAGATTAATTGATGAGCAAAATAGTCGCCAGTCCTACATTTAATATGCTATTTATACAGTTTTAGTCTTTTGGAAGTTCTGTGACTTTGGTCGATTACATGTGTTGCATTTGTGAAAATTTTCTTTTGTAAACACAGTTTGAAAGTTGGAAGTGTTTTTGTTTCCGTTTGAGCAGACTGAGTTGGAGCTGCTTTAAACTATGAATGAGGTTGTAATAAACACCAATACAAGCTCTGAGTGTAAATGCTTCTTGTGCTTGTGTCTGTGAAGGACTTTACTGTTGTTCTGGAAATGAATAATCTGCTGCTTTTAAATTTGGTTGTGTTTGTTTTTTCAGTGATTCTGTGAGTTACTCGTTGTACACACACGCTCACACGTAACACATTGGCAGTTTGACATAAATGTCTTTCACAACATACCAGAACAACAACTGGCTTTGTGATGGGCTCTTTAAAATCCTGGTTTTAGCCACGTACAGTATAAAGGTCTGGAGTGTGTTTTCTCTCAGTGTGTGAGTTTGTGTTTGACCTTCAGCGGTGGATAAAGGTTGGAGTGTGTGTAGGTCTGTTAGGGTCCTCTGTTCACTCTGAAGTCGCTCTTGTTGGTTTAATGTTTTCCCTCATTTCCCCTGGCAGTTTTTTTTCTGAAACACACACACTGCATAAACAGGTCTTTGTGTACAGGCCTGGGGAAAGACAGAATGGCACACACACGTTCAGTAAACAGAAACTTGTGCTCAAACTTGCTAAGCTTCAAACTTTCTTACACTAACTTGTGACTTTTGTAATAAAAGCTTTAATGCCACTCCATTAGAGTTTTACAACTGCAACTGCAAGCCTTTTATTAAGAGACGCTTTCATGCTAAACTACTTAAAATGCAACACATGATTAATTAAGAGTGACAACATAAGCAGTGTCGAAATTTATTTTATTTAATTTCAAACGTATGTCAGTATTAAAGGAATGGTTATTCAAAAATAGGAATTTTCAGACCATGATTTTCAGAACTTTAGTGAAATGTCCACTCAGTTTTTTCATATAATGAAAAAATCTAAACCATTATCTCCTCCTTCGCAGCTCTCAAATTGTATTCAAGTTTGTCTCTCTATAAATGTGCCTCATCCAGGTGTGTTAGACAAAATTTGTGTCAAATATCATTGTTTCTTGTGTCTGAGAGGTAAATAGGAGGAAAAGATTTTTTGTGAATGATAACTTGGCTTTGTGTGAGAAACAGACAGAAATTTAAGTATTATATGACTTGGGCATGCTTGAAATATACCATACAACACTTCAGCGTCCAATTCTCAGTATTAACTAGTTGGTTAATTGCATGAATTTTACTGGCTGTTTATTACTACTTTAAAAGTAGGGATGTTCAGTTCAGTTATTTTTCCTAACCGACAGCCGACGCTCGTTAACCGATTATTAACCGTTAACCAACAAGATTATTTAATATTAGAATTTAATTATTTTAGAAAGGATAAGTGTCTGTGACCCGTTAAAACACCAACATTTGTTTTCCAGGGATTCATTTTACATGCGCAAAAAGCAGCAAACAGCAGAACATGAGGATTCACATGGACACATTACATCACACGCCTGCAGCGCTTCTGCGAACGGAGAAAACATAATAAAGCTAGGCTATATATATAATGAATGAATGGGCCTATAAGATAAATATTTTTACTTAATTAGCAAAACGAAAGAAAAAACTCTGCAACAAGTAGCTAGTATGCAGAGTTGTGGTTCATTTTTGTGCTGCGAGAAAGGAAGACGGCCTGAAAGATTTGTTTTTATTGTGAACGTACGCAAATAAAGGCAAACCGTTTACAGTTTCGATTATCTGTATGACTTGGAGGAGTCTCCACTGTTAGAAGGAAAAAAAAAAACAAGTGGTTGCACCTGTGCCGCACACACATTCAAGCATTGCTAACTTGTCAATGCAGCCTTTTCATTATCATAATAAAATACAGTCAGCCAAACATGGAAAAATCACACTGCTTAATCGTTATCAACGTACTGCCGTGAAATTATGCCAAACAATTTGTTTTATGTGAAAACTGGAATGCGCGTGAAGTACAAAACCAGGTTTACATAATAAATAATATTTTGGCATTCAAATACATCTCGAATATGCAAACATTTGGATTTGTGTCGTATGAGAGACCCAACATTAGTTTCAGTTTAACTTTAGCCTAAATGAATTCGTTTTGGCTTTTCGTAATAGCTTCTTATATTTTTCATTCTTGTTCTTTTCTTAATACTGTTAAATTGAAAGGATTTTTTTTGTGGAGTGAGGGGAACTAAAATAGCCTAGCCTATGTTTGTAGTGTTCGTCAACATTTCACGTTGGCATCAGGTCTGTTTCTGAATGTAATAATAAAACGTTTTACGAAAATTTTACGAAACATTTTAAAATGTTGTGATAAATTACTGAGAAAACAAAAGACCTTTTAAACAGTTTAACTGTATTAATCTGTCAAAATGAGCATCCCCATTAAAAAGCACATTTAATGTCTTATTCTGAAAGACCTCATTCTAAATCCTTAATCCTACCCAATTCTTAAACTGAATTGTCAACAACTGCTTTACAAAGTATTAATATACAGTAATTAGGAGTATGTTGAGGCAAAAGTATAGTTAGTTCATAGTTAATAGTTAGTTAATAGTGAGAAGTGGACACTAATCTAAAGTGTACCCAAAAGAATGTATTATTTATTTAAAAGAATTAAAAGAACCTTTTCATGTCCGTCTTTATCATTCATTAACTCTGATATTAGGTTTAGAAGGTAATACGTAATAAGTAATTTAATACTTTTTGTAGTAAGTAATTTGTACAGTAATCTAATTACACTGCTGAAGATGTAATTAGTAACTAGTAATTAGTTTTTTAGAGTGACTTACCCAACACTGCAATAGACGGCTTCAGGTTGATGTAGGTGAAGAAAACTGGTTATAACCAGAACTGAGCAGCATAAATGTATGTACATAATAGTATGTTTGTCAGCTCTCAGTGTTTTCTTTTGTACAGTATGTGTCACTCACACAATACGTTTTAATACAAATCGCTAATATTAGTGGCTTATACAGCATTTTAAGCTCCGTTTTTGTTTTTCTGAGCAATACTATGACTGGCACTTTCCAAGTTGTTCTTTGGTGTCTCTCTACACTCTGGAGCGTTACAGCATTACATGTCTGATGTTTTTTATGCTTTTGTAATTGTTATATATGTGGAATTATCAAACATACAGTAATAGGTCATGAAAATTAGGTAGTTTTAAAAGCATCAAATGTCTGTGTCATTGGTTTTTATCTTGTAATGTAGGAATGACAAACTTTTCTGCATGATAATACAGTTACTTATGATGATTTTGTTTTTTTTGTTATTTTTTTTCCCTTCTTTTTTTTCCCCCTGTGCAGAGATAGTTCACTCGAGCAGGTCTGGTCTGCACAGAGCTCATAGTGAAGAAAGCCCCAGCACCAGCAGCCCCCGTGGAAGGTCAGCAAAATTATCTTTATTTTCCTCATTGTTTATCACTGACTATTCTTCATGTATTTTTCTGTTCCTCCTGTTCTTTGTCTTTCATCCTAGTAAACACAGCCTTGTTTTCTATGCATAATATCCTAAATGGGCTGAAGAACCACAAGTTGGTGTTCGTACAGTTTTTGGTTATTTTCTCTCATTTGGAACTTATGTGGAACCAACTCCAGAACCGCATTTGTATCTGTTGTAAAACTGTTAAATATTGAAATTAATACATGAAGAAAAGAGCATATCAGCTTTTTGGTGCATACAGTTACTGTATATGGAACACTGCAGACACAGTTATGTATTATGACTGAATTTAGCTGAGAGAACGTACTTTTAAGAAACTCTGTTGCTTAACTGTTAAATTAAAAGGACAAAAATGTCAGTTCTATCAAACCAGGAACAGAGTTGCCAAACCCACCAATAATCAAATAATCACGACTGGCAAGCCAATTTGTTGCTTGAAAATTTTGGTGATAAATGTTATCTAGTCAGTCTTAGGCCTGATTTGCTAAGATCCTAAATTATAGAATTTGCTTGGGCAATCTAGCAAATTGTGTGTGCTCTTCGTGGGAGTATTACGGGATATTTACTAAAAATACTTGCCCCACATACAGATATGTTGGACACACCCATAATTAAACATTTTCACAGTGTGTGGGTTTACAGAGGCATAACAGGAAAGACACAGAAATAACCAGCATGCATACATATAATAACAACACTGTGTTTCTGATATGATTCTCTCATATATTTTCAGAAGTTTAGCTCATTCATCAGTGGCTTCTTGCGGAGATTCTCCAGCTGATATCAGAGGAGCTGTTCTCACCAATGGCGAACTGAATGGAGAATCCCCAGACAACACATGCCGCAGCAACTCAAAGACGGCCATCAGCAGCCTGAACAGTGCTGGTCAGATACACACACAAACACACACACATTTACAAACATATTTGTACAAAGTCACTCAGGCTGCTATGAAAAATGATCATTACACAATGTGATAAAAGGTGATAAGTGCTCATCTTAAGATAATACTGTAGTCAAAGTGTTAATTCACAAAAGGTGCTTTCATTTTGACAGAATGTCTAAGAACAGTAACATTTTTTGGATTAGTTCACTTCCAGAACAAAACATTACAGATAATGTACTTACCCCCTTGTCATCCAAGATGTTCATGTCTTTCTTTCTTCAGTCGTAAAGAAATTATGCTTTTTGAGGAAAACATTTGAGGATTTTTTTCCATATAATGGACTCTTATGGTGTCCGCAAGTTTGAACTTCCAAAATGCAGTTTAAATGGGTCATCGGATGCAAAGTTCACTTTTTCATGTTGTTTGAACATTAATGTGTGTACAAATCTGCCGTATAATGATAAAAATCCATGCAGTGGTTTTTAATTAATCTGTAACAATAATATCCCCTTTTTCAAATCGAGCCATTCTCAGATGCCTGTCGGTGTGCCGCTCCCACGATAGTTGATTGACATGAGCGTCTTACCTCACATCAGCTGTAACAGTCCGACCTCCATGTTTTGATGCTGTAGCAGGGATGTAAGTTAGACAAGAATATCTCCGACTGAGGTGTTGTATTGCTGGATGTAATAATGAACATAGTGGTCGTCATTTACTCCTGACATCTGAGCCGGATATAGAGAACATTTCTTTCATTTTTTCCTCAAAAAACATAATTTCTATACGACTAAAGAAAGAAAGACATGGACAACAAGGGAGTGAGTAAATTATCTGTAATTTTTTTGTTGTGGAAGTGAACTTCTCCTTTAATAAGAAGCATGTTCCATCCTTTATTTTCTCATTCATCTGACTTTTCATTAGCTTTAATAATTCCTGTCCACTGAAAGCTGGATATGTTTACATGATGCAATATAAACAATATAGCATAATCTCAGTTGATTAACACCTAAATGGATAGTTCACCCAAAAATAAAAATTCTGTCATGACTTACTCCTATGTTGCTCCAAACTCCTAAGACTATTGTTAATCTTACAATATTTTTGTGGAACCTGAGGTTTCTCTTGCTGCTGCAAAAATTTCTGGTAACACTTTAGTATAGGGAACAATTCTCACTATTAACTAGTTACTTATTAGCATACCTATTCATAACATATTGGCTATTTATTAGTATTTATAGTGTACAAATTCTGCATGAACATATTCTACATCCCTAATCCTACCCAATTCCTAAATTTAACAACTACCTGGATTGGAGGGACAGAAACCTCTCAGGTTTCATTTAAAATATCTTAATTTATGTTGCAAAGAGTAGCCAAAGATTTATGGGGCAAGTGAATGATGACATATTGTATTGACATATTTATCGCCCTACTTAGGCTCTAGTAAAGACTCTTTGAGTGGTCTGATTTTGTATGATGCTGTTAAATTTACATTTTTGTTTGTCATTGCTCAGGTAAAGGGGAGACGGCTGCTAATGGGATAGAGGGTGGTCATCTGTCACGTCCAGCTCTGTCTTCACCCTCACTGAGCTCAACCCCCTCTGCTGAGATGGACAGTTCTGCACTGCCAGCAGCCACAGAGACCCCATCCACCACTGACCAGACCAGTACAGCCACAGAGACAAACACCACTGATGCACTGCCTGCTGGGTACGTCAGAGAGCAGGGGCTGAATTTAAACATGAACGCATGCCATATCTCTTTGCTCAGTGTATTTTTCTCTTGTAGTTGGGAACAGCGAATTCTTCCACATGGACGAGTCTACTATGTGGATCATAACACAAAGACCACCACATGGGAGAGACCCCTCCCACCAGGGTGTGTATCTGTCTTTTTCACATGTTTTTACGTGCTGACGAGTTGCTAATGCAATGTCCATCCCTAACAATTTGCACATCAACATCAAATCTCACTTCAAAACCCTAAAAGATGAAAACATTTTAGATTAAGGTTGCGTGGTTAGTGTCGTTTAATAATAATATTGTAATTGTTGTTTTAACAATGTGAAAGCTTGATTTATCCAGTATGCCACTTCGCAAAAAAAACAAAAAACAAAAACCTGCCTCGAGTGCACTCTTTTACTATGGAATTAGGGCCCTATGAAATGTTTTATTTTTTCTCACCATGTGTTTTATTGTTATCAAATTCTGTGTTTTAGCATGTCTAATTATTTGAATGTATACTTAATTTATTCAAATTTATTCTTAAAATAGCCTTACGAAAGTTTTTTTTTACCCCTCAGAAATTCTGTGTTGTGTATTTAAATTGTTCTGGTTATCAAATGAAGGCATAAAACATGAATTTAATTTAGCTTTTAATTATTGAAAATTAAGCAAACTTTTTTTTTGGCAAACAAAGGAATTTACTATTAAAATTAAAACATGGAAGAAATGTTGTGTGATTATACCCTAAAAATAATGTGTGTTTCATTTTAGTAGTAGTAGTAATAGTGGTAATATATATCTGGCACAATGTCTTCACATTAATCCGGACTTTTATTTTGACGGGTTGCCATGTCTACCTTTGCTATTTTCCTAAAATGGAACGGTCAAATGCTGAAATCACTGCAAGAGTCACGTGCGCTTCAGTGTGTGTAGTAAACAAAACCACTCGTTTGCTCCATTCAGTAAAACGGAGACACGCAGAGCATGTAGGATTCACATTTAAATGGTATTTTTGCGGCGTAATATTTACAGATACTGATCCATATTGCGGTTTGATTTAAGTGTAATGACCTGCTTTTGATTCATTCATTCAAACTTTGGCAAATTCCGTGACGTTCCGCGTTATAGAGAAAATTCAGTTTATATGACTGGATTCCGCGATTCCGTCCGCATTTTCCGCATCGCGGAAATCATAGGGCCGTATGGAATGAAGAATATCAACACACGATAGCAAGTGTCATATTGACCATGAAAATACCCACAAAAGATTATTTAAAGCTATATTTGTGTCAGTTGAGAATGTATCAAGTAAATGTTACAAATTGAAGCTTTAGAAATAAATATTTTATTTAATTCAACATACAATTGATTACACATAAACATTTAGGCTGGAACGGCCTAACGTAAACTATGGAACATAAAAGAAGATAATTTGTGAAAAATCTCAATATTTTTTTGTTCATATAATGAAATTCATAGTAACCAAAACAGCTTTGTTATCAACAAAGTTATTTCTTCAAAATACTTTCTTTTATGTTTCACGAAAGAAAGGTTTGAAACGACATGAGGGTGAGTAAATGATGACAGAATTGTAATGTTTTTGGGTGAACTGTCCCTTTAATGTTTTTATTATTATTATTATTTATTTATTATTATTATTATTATTATTATTTTAATTAAATGATTTTTTTAATTAAATGACTGTAAATAAGAAACTACATCTGCCAGCAAGTGGTTGTAAATGTGTTTATGAGTCATTCACTCAAATGGCTGATTCATTGAGAAATTAAAGGGTTACTCCACCCCAAAATGAAAAATTTGTCATTAATCACTTACCTCCATGTCGTTCCAGACTCGTAAAAGCTTTGTTTGTCTTCGAAACACAATTTAAGATATTTAAGACCCAGAAAAGTATGAAAGACATTGTCAAAATAGTCCATCTGCCATCAGTGGTTCAGTGTGAATTTTATGAACGATTTTGTTCAACAGTTCGTCTCCTCTGTGTCAGCGTAGTGCCATTTTGGAGAGTATCCGCTGGACGCAAACTGTGTACGATATGCAGTTTTTGTTCAAAGCAAAGCATAAATATACATAGAAAACGTATCCGTGTGGTGTGGCTGACACAGAACGGCGTACGCAGTTGCGTCCAGCGGATACTCTCCAAAATGGCGCTAAGCAGACACAGAGGAGACTTCTTGAATAAAATCGTTATTTTATTTTTTTTATTTGCGTGCAAAAAGTATTCAGATTGAACCACTGATGGCAGATGGACAATTTTGACAGTGTCTTTCATACTTGACAGTGGTATTTACCTGGCAGTCAATGGGACAGTCACAAACCTCCCAGTTTTCATCCAAAATATCTTAAATTGTGTTTCAGTTTTTGCTGGTTTGGAACGACATTGGGGTAAGTGATTAATGACAAAATTTCCATTTTGGGGTGGAGTAACCCTTTAAGTAAATGGCTCTCTTTATAAATGGGCTTTTGTGTCATTGATTCACACGATTCATTCAAAACACAGATTTATTCAGAAACTAAACACCACTGTGTTGCTCGGAGATGCACAACAATTCTGCTGTGGCTTCATAGGTAATATGTTCTCTGCAAAACTGAGGAAAAACACATAATATTGTGTTTAACATCTAACACAGTATCCACTTCTTATTTACTGAAATGTTGTATAAAATCACATTTAAGCTTGTGACAGATCTAGACAAAATCCTGTGTGATATTGTGTGATATGTGATATATATAAATGTGAGACAAAACACATACAGGGGTATTTTTTTTGCATAAATATCTTGAATTTTAGTACATAACTGCATTTATGGAGTTGTTGTCTTACATCAGTGGTTCTCAAACTTTTTACAGTGGCTTACTCCCTGGGGCATTTAACATTCTTCTGAGTACCCCCACTTAGACCGCAGTCACACCTTTTCCATTAAGGGATATTTTGCCCCCTTAAACCCTTAAATTGATTTACAGGTGCATTTTTTAGCTGTACAGAGGTAAAGTTTTTTTCTAGACTTATTAATTGTATGTCATCTTTTATGTCATATTCGTAACAATCAAGTGTATTATTAATATAAACTAAAGAAAGCAATAAATTATGGCAAAATTAAATAATACTTCTAGGTTTAAACTAAAATTTTCTTAATGAAAAGGAACTGTAGTTATGAATGGGTTGTTAATCACTGACCGAATCGTTAAAGCTGCAAATTCCTTCACTAACGAAACACCTCTGTTGCTTGGAGACACACACCAGTTCTGTTGCGGATTTCGTTGGAACTATTGTTTTGTTGTAAAATATAACAAACAATATTGATAATATTGTGTTTAAAGTGTAGGCTACATTTAAAATGTCAAATGTTCACTAAATATTACCTTTTTGTTGAACTGTTATATGAAATCAACATTTGCAATCGTTTGGATTCAGAGAAAATTGCGTTCTTGCTCGTTTTTTTAAACATGAAAAACAATAACTCGCACAGGACGTTTCTGTATCGAAGCGCTTCTTAAATCGATCTCTATTTACAGTCTGTGTCAATATTTGTTCTTCGTGTTATTAAGTGCTACAAATCTACATTAAAGATACAATGAACAGCAGCCCGATTTGATAAAGCAGCATACTTTGCGGGTATCCTATATCATACACACGCTGGTGGTGTGGACACAGTCAGTTTTGACTGCAAAAGATGAGGTAATTTGATATCATTTGACCGTTTAAGGCACTCCAGTTTTCCTGTTTTATACTAAAAGTGGTATTTTGCTTGTCAGAAATACATGCTCCGTTTGAATGTTATGAGCGCAGTTGCGCTATATGTCGTCACACTAACCACAAGGCTATGGGTGCCGACCGTAACTTATTAATTAAGTTAACATGTTAAACTGGCAGCCCTAATCTAAATGTAAAAGTTTAATATGAGTTCACGCATACAGGTGTAAGTTTGTTTTCATTAACAAAAACAGTAACATATCAAAAATTCTGGCAGCCTAATTTTTATTGGTGAAGTTTTAATATTAGGTAAATTGATAGTGACACCAGCATGACCTCTAACAAAATTTAGTTTCACCAGCAGGAGAAAAGGTCACAGAATTTTAGTCGCTGTCTTGAACTCTGTATTCACATAGAATGGAGGCTCTTGAGGCACATTTTAAAAGCTGAAATGCTTTTAGTCAAATCACAAGAGGTAAAAAATAAAAAAGCATGTCTCAATGGTCAAAGACGTTGTCTAGTGTGTTTGCGCCCTTCCAGAACAGCTGGTAGTTACAGTTCACATTTGTGCATGGCCACATACATGCTTATCCGGGGCTGGTGTTAATCCATGATTCATGTCTTTTGTAGCTGGGAGAAGCGCGTGGATCAGCGTGGCAGGTTCTACTATGTGGATCACAACACCAGAACCACCACGTGGCAGCGGCCCACAGCGGAGTCTGTGCGTAACTATGAGCAGTGGCAGTCTCAACGCAGCCAGTTGCAGGGAGCCATGCAGCAGTTTAACCAGAGATACCTCTACCAGGTAAACACATCACTACTTGGGTCATGCTTAATTATCCTCATGAGCAAAGTGCTTCTGAGTTACAGATGTCTTTTACTTGCCTTTGACTGTTAAGGACTAAAAACATAACAGGACTGTGTCCTGCTGTGTACTAAGCTCTGATTTAGAGGTTGCCTTACAGATGTTCTTGCTGTATTTCATACCAGTCTGTTCTTTTTTTTAATTTCTCTTATGACAGAAGTCTGTTATGCTTACCAAGTCTGCATTTATTTGATCAGAAATACAAAAAACACAGTGATATTGTGAAATATTGCTACAATCTAAAATAGCCCTTGTAATCATTATTACTCCAGTTTCCAGTGTCACATGATCCTTCAGAAATCATTCTAATAAGACGATTTGCTACTCAAGAAACGTAATTGTTATTATCAATGTTAAACACAGTTTTTGAAATTGAGATTTATACATCATCTGAAAGCTGAAAAAAATACGTTTTCCATTGATGTATGATGTATTGTCCATTGTTAATAGCATAGGAAAGTATCTGGCTGAAATACAACCATTTGAAAATCTGGATTCTGAGGGTGCAAAAAAATCAGAATATTGAGAAAATCGTCCAAATGAAGTTCTTAGCAATGCATATTACTAATTAAAACTTGAAAACTTTCTGATATATTTACGGTGGGAAATTAGCAAAATATCTTAATGAAACATGATCTTTACATAATATCCTAATGATTTTTGGCATAAAAGAAAAATCAATTATTTTGACCCATGCAATGTATTTTTGGCTATTGCTACAAATATGCCTGTGCTACTTAAGACTGGTTTTGTGGTCCAGGGTTACATTTTAGGATTCTTTGATCATTAAAAAGTTCAAAAAAAATAACTTTTGTAACATTATCAATAAATTAATAAAAAAAACAATTGCAACATTGATAATAATAAGAAATGTTTCTTGAGCATGATTTCTAAAGGGTCATGTGAAGACGTGTAATGGTTGCTGAAAATTAAGCTTCACAGGAATTATATATATATATATATATATATATATATATATATAATACTTATAGTTTCAGGTAACATGTCTTTAGCCACTTTCATACATTAAAGGGGTCATCAGATGCCCATTTTCCACAAGTTGATATGATTCTTAATAAAAAGGGTCTTAATAAAAAGTCTCTAATATACTTTGATTAAAAATTCTCAATGGTTTTGTAAAACAACACCCTTTTTACCTTGTCAAAATGAGCTCAGCAA
>JAHKKF010532724.1:0-10343 GCA_019740295.1 Labeo calbasu
AGAATTCAGAAGACTTCACGTGAACCACTTTTATAGTGCTTTTTGACAGCTTTATTCACTTTGATCATATGAAACAGAACGGTCAAGATTCTACCTTTTTTTAAATCACTTTTTGTGTTCCAAACACACTAATTTAGGATGGCATAGGACTGATTAAGTAATAAAAGAATTTTCATTTTTGGATGAACTGTGTTTTCATTTAAATCTTCTATGAAATGGCAAGGTCTGACTGCTTAAATTTTTCTCTGGAGAGTGCATCTGTGTTGCATCTACATATTGAGCATAGCACTGCTACTAATATTATACAGTTTTAATTGGTTTTGTTGCACTCAAATGTTGGCAAAACAAATCAACAGGAAACTTAATTTAGCAGTTGGGGCACACCGGCACTCACAGACACACGCAGTTCGTGCCCATAACTTTCCATTCCTCCTCTCATATTTCACCTGCTCTCTCTGTCTGTGAGTTAATGAGAGAGTCAAGAGGTACAGGATTAGATGTTCTGCTCTCTCTGCTGGACTGAGCACAATGCCATGCCTTTGTTTCCCCTCTACTATCTCACACACTCCCATTTTTTTTTTTTCCCAGGGTTTGATACATTTCACACACTGGCACATATTTGCTCTGCATTTATTAGCACGGCTACATATTTGCCCCCTCCCCTTTTACATCTTGTATTTCTCCATGCTTAGGCTCGTTTGCTCTTTCTGCCAAAGCCAATCACACAGGTTACTGCCTTGGGTGTGATTTAACACATATCTCATGCCTGCCATCTAATGCTTGCACAAACATCCAGCTCTCATAGCGCACATTCGACCTGCTTTTCCCCTGCTCTCATTTCCCCTGGTTTTCCTCACCTTTAGTTTCTACACGTCACATGCTCAGCTCAACCTTTCTCCCCCTCATTCAGTGTCTCGCTTCATTGTCTCTGTCCTCCTTCTCCTCACCTAACCACTGCATTTATTTCTCAGCTTGACCGTCCTTTGACCGAGTGAACTCCCTCCCCCCTGCATTTTATCAGTTGCTCCTCCATAACAGCAATCACACACCCCTCAGGTGTCCCCTGCCTCTATTTTTCTCTCAGCACATAATCATCAAAGTCACAGAGACAAAGTCATGAGGATGACAGGGCTTGATTGGAGATGGACACAGTGAGAGAAATATATGTGTATTTACAAAGAAAGTTTTTTGGCCTCTAAAAATCACACCTGTATATCTATAGCTGTACTCATTTGTTTTTAAACCTACGATTGGCCTAGTAGTTATTCATTTTTGCTCAGTATTGACAAATGATGTTCAATTCCATTAAAGGGATAGTTTACCCAAAAATTCTGTTCAAAGATTACAGTTGGACCATTGATGTCACATGGACATTTTTAACAATGTTCTTACTACCTTTCTGGGCATCGAGTGTGGTAGTTGCGTTGCTGTCTATACACAGCCACAAAACTCTCTGATTTCATCAAAAATATCATAAATTGTGTTCCAAAGATGGACGAAAGTCTTACGGGTTTGGAACGACATGAAGCTGAGTAATTAATGACAGAATTTAAATTTTTGGGTGAGCTATTTTGCAGTCAGAAATCGTAACATCACAATAAAATACTCTGATGTATATTTCTGCAGTATTCTGCTGCTACAGTGACCACTGCAGTCCAATTCTTGCACAAATTACTTTTTATGGGACAGTTAATTTTAGTAAATAAAACTAATACAGCACAACCAGTTTAATCCGATATTTGAACAAATGACTCCAATGATTCAGATCTTTTTAAGGAAATTTAACACATCCATACATCCATTTATCCATCCATTCACTGTAGGCTTGTAGGACAACACAACCAGTTTAGTCCAATTCCTAAACAAATGTTTTAATACATACAGCGCAACCAATATAGACCAATTAGTTTGTTTGTTTGTTTGCACTGGAATTTTTAAAGAGGTCATCGGATGCCCATTTTCCACAAGTTGATATGATTCTTTAGGGTCTTAATAAAGTCTTTAACATGCTTGGGTTAAAATTTCTCAATGGTAGTGTAAAACAACACCCTTTTTACCTTGTCAAAATCAGCTCTTTTCACAGCAAGCTGTTTAGGTGCATGGCTCTTTAAATGCTAATGAGCTTTGCTCACCCCGCCCCTCTCTTCCGTGGGGTGACGAGCCGATTTTTGAGGCTGCAAACTTTAGCCACATTTAGCCACGAAGCTTGCTAACTAGCACATTATTAGGAAAGGCAAAGACTGATTAAAAAAAACCTTCTCTCACTTCTTCTGTAGGTGAATCTGGATTACGGCTGATTCGCGCGAACAAAAGCATTTAGGTAGATTATGTGTTGGCCTACTCTGCAGAGGAACCTCACTGTATTTTTTGGCTTAGGATGAACTCAAATGGTTCATTACACAAGATTTACACATAGAGGTATAATGCACAAACAAGGTACACTAGGAGCTAAAAGTCAGTTGAGGACACTAATGTTTGCAAATGCAGTGTGTCCTGTAACCAATAACAATCATTTGAAACTAAATTGCCATTTTGCAGAGTGGACAAAAGAGGTGTAACATCAGCAAAGGTCCTCAGGACCCCTACTTTGTGACGAGGCGCAGTTCAAATTGCCTCCGTTATGGCAGTGTTCTCAATTACCATGGGCTGAACGGTTGGATGCCTCCGACTTTAAGCAACAAGTGTGATTCTGTAATACTGGGTCTGGCATTAAGTGTATGGACTGCGCTACGGTTGGTTATCAAAGGAAGCTGCAGGGAGTCTGATTGCAGAGGTTTGGGATGAATGTATCTAGTGATGTAACCAAGAGCCTGGCTTTGAATTATACATGACTGGAAGACTGAAACCTTCACAGGAGAAGGCTATAAACAGTCACACAAACAGTATGTATAAAAAACCTTTTTAACTGTACAATATTCTGTACAAAAAATGACTTTTTTCACATGTTTGTACACTTTCTGACAGCCAGCTGTTTGGAAGGACAACAAGAGTTTACTAGGATAACCAGGATGAATTATGTTACATGCTGCAACAGTGTTCTTGAGAACGGAGAGTGACTTGCAGCATGGTTTCCCACAAAGTCCAGAGAGTGTGTGAAATATTCATTCAGCACAAAATGAATCTAAAACAGAGCCCTCATACATTCTGTAAGCAATGAACTGCATGGAGAGACAACACAGCTAAATTAAAATAAGGCTCTCTGGCCCTCTGCTCTATAGTCATGGCCTTCTGTATGTCGACCACATTATGCCACAGTTCAATATTTCTCTCAGCAGTCTGCTGCTGAATATTATAATAGCTGAATTTCAGGCAGCCTGATGCATCTGTGAACTGAATGCGAAACCAAATGTTGACCATGTGATGTAAGAATTATTCAATCCCATATAAACTGACACCTTACAAACATACACACTTAGTATGCATCTTATGTTGTGAATGGCATGTTGTTTTTTTCCTCAAGCACATCTTGTTCTTAAAAGCCAAAGTCACCCACAATGTTGTCTTTGTCCACGTACTCGGCATTCATCACCGCCTTCTACTGGCGTATGAACCGATAGTATGAACACAAGCACTTACTATACACAAAAACACACTCTCATTCTCATGGTCACACTCACATCTAAACATACAGACATATTACACCAAGCATATTGAATTTCCTATGATGAAGACAAGAGCATCACCATGGCAACGTCACAGTACCTCTCCCTTCCACTCTGGCTGTTTTAAAAGATGAGAGGATGGAAGACAACAAGAGAGAAATAGAGTTTAAAGGGATGAGGGTGGTCAGCGCATCATTTCACTGATAACTGCTGCCTGGAGGCTTCTCTGGATTATGAGGAAAGCTAGATGCATGAAACCTACTAAAATACGTGCTACTCTCTGAAGAACAGCAAGCCTGAAGCGTTTTGAATGCATGGACATGCATATATAGAGTTTAAAGGGACGGTCTACCACAAAAATAAACATTGTCTGTCGTCATCATTGTGTGGTATTTAAAATCACTCACACTGCTTGAACATTCTGTCTAACGTCTATTTTTGTGTTCCAGAAGAAATTAAGTCATACAGGTTTGGAACAGCATGAGGGTGAGTATTACAGCACAATGACAGAATTGTCATTTTGAGGTGAACTGTTCTTCCTAACATGAATCTACACACTACATCCATCTTAAAGTTAAATGTGGAAAAAGATTTCAGTAAACAATCATAAATGTGTGCACACAGGCTGTATTTGAATGCATAATGCTAGCTGGAAGGCAGAAGACAATGAAAGGGGTAGAGTAAGAAAGCTCTCGAGGCAAATTTCTGCATGCAGCGCAGTGATTTTGTCATGCCCCAAAACAGACATTAAACATTCCAATGCACAGTAAAAGCAGAAATGTGTTGAATAGATGCAAAAACACACAGATCGGAACAATAGGAGTAACAATTTTCATTTTAAGAGAGCTAGTCTCTGATAACCTCAGTGCTAAAAAAGAGAGTCTTTCTGCATGTTACACGATTACACCAGTAGGTGGCGATAAGTGACTGTCTTTACGAATTAGTCATTGATAGTCAATGACTCCTTTGTAAAGACAGTCATTTATAATTAGTTAATGAATGAATTATGAATTAAGTCTTTGAACATATTTTCACTGTAGAACAAAAATTTTCAGATAATGTCATCCAAGATGTTCATGTCTTTCTTTCTTCAGTCATAAAGAAATAGTGTTTTTTGAGGAAAACATTTCAGGATTTCTCTCCATATAATGGACTTCTATGGTGCCCCCGAGTTTGAACTTCCAAAATGCAGTTTAAAAATACAGTTTCAAAGGGTTCTAAATGATCCCAACCAAGGAAGAAGGGTCTTATTTTCTAAAAAAAAAAAACTAGCAATTTATGTACTTTTTAACCACAAACGTTTGTCTTGGTCTATCTCTGCGTGAACTGTGTATTCCTGTTTATGACAGTTAGGGTAGGTCAAAAAACTCCCACCTCATTTTCTCCTCCAACTTCAAAATCATCCTACATCGCTGCAGAAGTACCGACCCAGTGTTTACAAAGTGAACATGCAAGGTAGATCAAACTACCTTTACAAAAAAAGGTAAAACAGCGATGTAAAATGACAATTTTGAAACTGGAGGAGAAAATGAGATGGGAGTTTTTCGACATACCCTAACTGTCCTAAACAGGAATACACACAGTTCACACAGAGCTAGACCAAGACGAGCGTTTGTGGTTGAAGGAGAAGCCACTTCCAGAACAAAAATTTACAGATGATGTACCCCTTTGACATCCAAGATGTTCATGTCTTTCTTTCTTCACTCGTAAAGAAATTATGTTTTCTGAGTAAAATATTTCAGCATTTTTCTCCATATAATGGACTGCTATGGTGCCTTCCAAAATGCAGTTTAAATGCGGCTTCAAACAATCCCAAATGCGGTTGTAAACGATCCCAACCGAGGAAGAAGGGTCTTATCTAGCGAAACAATCAGTTATTTTCATTAAAAAAAAATACAATTTAAATACTTTTTAATCTCAAACGCTCATCTTGTCTTGCTCTCCCTGAACTCTGTGTATTCTGGTTCAAGACAGTTAGGGTATGTCAAAAAACTCGTATTTTCTCCCTCAACTTCAAAAATCATTTCGAAATCATCCTACATCACTGCAGAAGTACCGACCCAGTTTATGCAAATTGAACATGCAAACATCAAACACCCTTAGCAAAAAAGGTAAAACAGTGATATAGGATGATACAGAGTCCAGACAGAGGACGAGCATTTGACATTAAAAAGTATATAAATTGTATTAATTTTATGAAAATAAACGATCATTTCACTAGACATTTAAACAGCATTTTGGAAGTTCAAACTCGGGGTGCCATAGAAGTCCACTATATGGAGAAAAATCCTGAAATGTTTTCCTCAAAAAGCATAATTTCTTTACAAATGAACAAAGAAAGACAAGAACATCTTGGATGACAAGAGGGTGAGTACATTATCTGTAAATTTTTGTTTTGGGAGTGAACTACTCCTTTTAAGTTTTTTATTTCTAAAAAATTTGCAAAGTTGTTACAAACCTGTTTTGTGCTTTGTCACTATGGTGTATGGAGTGTAGACTGATGTGGGGAAAAAAGTAAGTTAAAGCAGTTTAACATAAGGCTGCAACATAACATAACATGAAAAAACACGATCATTATTTTAAAACACTATCACCCTTGCAATCATACTGTTGGTCTGAATATCTGCACAACTGTAATTAAAATCATTTTCAATACAACAGCACATTTTCTTGTGTGACATTGTCTAATTATAAAACATCACTTTTATAACTACTATTGGCTATTATAAAACAACAAGCCAATCTAAATCTGCATAAAAGCAAGATCAAGAGCTCTTTGAAATATCAGTATGTGTGTGAAACTGTAGCCTACTGAACTGTTAGTTCTTTCAAAGATTTATTTTTTCAAAAAAACACAGCATAACAGACTTTGAATCTGAGTGTGTGTGTGTGTGTGTGTGTGTGTGTGTGTGAGAGAGAGAGAGAGAGAGAGAGAGAGAGACAATGGCTGCCCAGAGACTGTGAAATCTTTTGGCTTTGTGTATTCCACCTTCTGTCTCTCTGTGCACACAAACAGCTCACTTAAGCATTGATTACATCTCATTCTGCCTCTTTAAAGCAACTCCTTTACAAGCATAATTAACACTCTCAAAGGGGGACACTAGGATAAAACATCTGTTGTATACACGGCCAGAAGAGTGAATGACCAATTCATCTTCTCCATGCTGTCAGCCTGTCAGTAACATCCCCTAAATGCAGCTGCATCGAACTGTATCTTTTGGTTTTAAGAAAGACCTCAGCGAGCTCAACAAGGAAATACGACTTCAATATCTCTGTGCACATCAGGGTTATTGCATATAACGGTTTTGAAAGCTATTTAGTCTTATGCATGTCCACAGCCCAATCAGTAAGACTCTTCAACAACACCAAACCAGAAAATGTTTTTTCCCTTTTTATACTATACTAGATTCATTGCTTTCATATAGTATTTAAAAACGCATTTAAACAAAAATAATAGATACTACAGGTGAAAATCAGTCTCAACAAGGAGCTCTCTTTCCTTTTAATGAGACACCTGAGCAGATTTGTCTTTCACAAGGTTTAAGGGCAACTGTATTTCATATTATATTGGTGTGAAAAGGAGAGAAGAAAGAGTGAGATGAGTAAAAATATCTACACTAAAAAAGTTTTTTAAATAATAAAACAGATCAGAGGAGTATGTTTTACAACAGAATGCTATTTCTGTCTTTCTACTTAATAATGTCATGTTTAATTCAATGTGTGACTTGTTTCTTTCTTTTTAATTATATGTGAAATTTAGTAGCAATTTCTGAGTTAAAACAGTTTCAAAGATTTAAAGAGGTCATAAGAAATCAAATTTGCCTTGATATTTAGGCATATAAGAGGTCTTTGTACCATTAAAACATCAACAAGTTTCATATCTTAAAATGTCCTCCTCATTATAAACAAAGCATTTATTTAATCAAGCTCCAAAATGGCTCGTTTGGATCTGAGGTGCAAAGTGATATCATCTGTGCACAAACATTTGCATAAACACTTCCTCCAGAGCAAGACAGCGACAAATAGTCATCTTCTCACCAAAGACCCCGTCCACCGCTTAACGGCTGATCACTTGGATACACTAAATGCGAGTTTATCGCATCAAAGCAAATAGAAATTACAATCACTGCCGCTATCCTGTCTACACTGGATACAGTATACAGATGCGTGTTCACTTTCTGACAGTCCACGAGATTAAGTTTGTCGAAATGAAGTGAAAGAACGTTCACTTGGTATAAACAGTGTGGTATAAACAGCTTGTTCACATCTTTGTACAGATATCAAAAGGATCCCAATGTAAGGAACAAGTGGATAGTTTATTTTTAATGGCATCCTGGATCGTGTCTGAGGATTGTTCGGATTTCAGAGCATTGTTTTGTAAACGAGGCACAGTGTCATGGAGAGTTCACAAAGAAGACATTTGTTGAAAGAAGAAGAGGTACTAGATCTGATTGCAGCTGCATCACAAACGGTAAGTAAATTATTTCATAATGCTTTGTCTGGTAATGACAGTTTTATTTTGATTATGTTGTCAAAACACTTATATGCAATAGTGAGGGGGCGTTGACACTGTTTTCTATGCAATGATGTTAGCCAATCATAACAGTGGCCGATTACTGACCACTTTAAAGGAGAAGTCCACTTCCAGAACAAAAATTTACAGATAATATACTCACCCCCTTGTCATCCAAGATGTTCATGTTTTTCTTTCTTCAGTCGTAAACAAATTACGTTTTTTGAGGTAAACCTTTCAGGATTTTTCTCCATATAATGGACTGCTATGGTGCCCCGAGATTGAACTTGCAAAATGTAGTTTAAATGCGGCTTCAAACGATCCCAAATGCTGTTGTAAACGATCCCAGCTGAGGAAGAAGGGTCTTATCTAGCAAACGATCGGTTATTTTCATTAAAAAATACAATTTAAATACTTTTTAATCTCAAGCGCTCATCTTGTCTTGCTCTCCCTGAACTCTGTGTATTCTGGTTCAAGACAGTTAGGGTATGTCAAAAAACTCTGACCGTATTTTCTCCCTCAACTTCAAAAATCATTTCAAGATCATCCTACATTGCTGCAGAAGTACCAACCCAGTCTTTGCAAATTGAACATGCAAAGAAGATCAAACACCCTTAACAAAAAGGTAAAACAGCGATATAGGGCAATTTTGAAGTTGAGGAAGAACATGAGATGGGAATTTTTTTTCACATACCCTAACTGTCATGAACCAGAAAAAAAACAGAGTCCAGGCAGAGCAAGACAAGACAACCGTTTGACATTAAAAGATATATAAATTGTATTATTTTTATGAAAATAACCAATCGTTTTGCTAGATAAGACCTTCTTCCTTGTCTGGCTTTGTTTACAACCGCATTTGGGATCGTTTGAAGCCGCATTTAAACTACATTTTGGAAGTTCAAACTCGGGGCACCATAGAAGTCCACTATATGGAGAAAAATCCTGAAATGTTTTCCTCAAAAAACATAATTTCTTTACGGCTGAACAAAGAAAGACAAGAACATCTTGAATGACAAGGGGGTGAGCACATTATCATTTATGATCTAAATATATATATATATGCACATATATATGCAATAGATAGATAGATAGATATATAGACGGATAGAAAATGAGAGAGAGATGTTGCATGCTTACATCACACGTGACTCATTTCCATCCTCACAGACTGCAGTGATACACTTGCAGCTGAAATGGATTACGAAGAATTAGGATACACCAGGAGAAAACCATCTGTGGAAATATGAAAACATTGTAAATCATGTCAGTCTCATTGAATTATGTAGTATAAAGCAAATGTCTTATTACCATAGTGGAGTAGAGGCCAGAAGTGAAATATTGAAGTGGAACAAAAAGCAAAACGAGGGGGGAAAGAAATTCTGTGATAGAGATGCCAGGAAGTGTGAGAGAATGAAAGGCGAGACCCCTCATCTGCCCTGACCTTGAGTAATTGTGTGTTTGGGTAAATAAGCCATCCGGGACTAATCAGTGTGTAATTGTATTTGCGGGCGTATTAGGCTGCTGTGTATGCGGAAGGCTGGAAGGTGCCATGTGTGCAGCCCACTGCTCTGACCATGTCACTGTTTCCATTAGCAACCTGTCACTGAGGGTCCCTCATTGTGTGTTGCTGCTTCCGATGGGCAAGATGTAGAGAGTGTCTGGGTCGCTATGGCTACGACCGTCTGGCGCTGAATCATCAACCTCTCCCCTGCTGGAACGAATTTGCATACAGAACTGCCAACCTTCACTTTTTCCACAGCAATCAGAAATATCCACGAGTGCAGTAATCCCATCATTCGCCACGACTTTGACTGCTCCCAGCATCAAACGACATTCTGCACTATTTTGCCCGGGTGAGTCAATTTGGCCGGGGAAATGATGCAAAGACTGCTCAGTAACACATCTAGAGAGGGAGATTTGAGGGAAAGAACATATTTGTAAACATGAAAAGATAGAATATGACCTCAAACGAGTCACCGGTCTGATCTATACTGAGAAAACGCATAACACTGACACATACAACAGCTGTCTCAACACAGCAGGAGGGGCACATGGACCTTACAAGACCAATTAATCAAAAAAAAACTTTAATTAGTCTAATCTTTGCCCTCACTGAGGGACAGGTTAAGAAAACGTGAAAGAGAGGAGAAGGTAGGAGCATTCATAAGTTAAAAGGCAACACGAAGAGTAATGTGGAACAGAAATAGCTTAACTAATTTTGTCATGAA
>JAHKKF010532726.1:0-26323 GCA_019740295.1 Labeo calbasu
TGTGTTTCCGTGGGTGCTCGATTATTTCCGTAGGGATTGGCGCCTATGCGCTTAGCACTCTTTTAAAAACATCTGCCGTCTTTTCACACAAAACGAAACAAAACTACTCTGCGTGCCGTGCGCAAATGAGACTGTTACTTAAAACTGTGTTTTATGCTGTACAGTATTTATTTATCATCAGTTGTTCAAATCGTGATAATCAAATACGGTTTTAATGATAATTGAAATATGAAACGGTAATACTAACCGTGGGGAATTTTAATCATGATTTATCGTCAAACCGGTAATCGTTACATCTCTACTTGAAACTAGGTGTCATTATGGTTGAAAGAATGAATTGCTTGCTGGGATTAAAACGGTATTTAACGTACGATTTTGTAGAAGTAATGATATTTTTGGCGCGCGTGTGTGTAGACTGCCGCCTGGAGGTGCGTTTGTTCTATCACGGTAACGTGGTGCAGAATCTGGTAACCACGTCTCCAGATGGCTGCTTCATTCTGCACGGCTGCGCTCCGGTCGGGAACGAGCGCATCTACGGGCCTTGCGAAGCCAAAAAGGTCTTCTTCCCCCGTCCAGACGTCGTGCACCTGCCCCCGGGCATCGCGGAAGCCATGACCCGTCTTCTGCCCCACCTGGAGAAAGGTGTGCTGGTGTGGGTGGCCCCAGATGGTGTGTTCATCAAGCGCTTCTGCCAGGGCCGCGTGTACTGGGACGGCCCTTTGGCAGAGCACAGACAGAAACCAAACAAGCTAGAGAGAGAGAGGACCTGCAAACTCCTGGATATGACCATCTTCATGCAAGGTGAGGAAGGGGGAGGGGCAATACTTTTTACATTTCCGTGAGCACGTCCTCACGCTGTCGCCTGTGTTCTCGGCAGAGTTACAAAACCACCAGCAGGGCGCTGGTCCCGAGCCACAGTACACAGTGGACCTGTGCTTCGGAGAGGAGTTCCCTGACCCCAGCCAGCCGAAGACCAAGAAGCTCATCACTGCACAAGTGAGTGTTCGGTGGCATTGGTCCTCAAGCGTGGACCGTTGTGTTTGTATACTCAGCAGTTCTACTGCAACAATTAGAGATGAGCCGTGACTTTCAGTGTCTGTGCTGCCCTTTACAAACGGCTGTATTGAAACGTATACCACGACCGCGATTTTCCCTTGTGTAGTTCAGTTTATTTGACAAATACAAAACCTCACAACTTGTTTGTCAAAGGCAGCACAAGAAAAGGCTGGCTAATAACAGCTATGGCAGCAACGAATAACGTCACAACGAAACTCTTTTGGCTCAACGTGCACGATCACGGCAGTGCGATTCAACACGTGATCGACCGCTACATTCAAATCTGCTTTTGCGCTTTGGCTGACAGTTGCGGTGCTTTACTTTTTCTGGGCATGGTGACGTTTCTTTGGAACAGAAATCTTTTGTAATTTTATAATGTCTTTCCTGTCACTTTTGACTAATTTAATTCATATTCATTTCTCTCTTTTTTTTCAAATTCTTAACTAACTTTTGACCTTTTGCTATTGAGGCTAAAAGACACAATAAATAACATGATAATTAATGGAAGGCTGACTTTTCCATCTGTTGACATGACATGGTTAGATTCAGATGGTAAATATCATCTATTATGTTGGGTGTCCAACTTAGAGATAATCACCATGTTTCGAAAGAAACCATCATATTTAAAAACATGATATTAATCATATCATATCATAAAATATAAATTGTTGTCACTACTGTAAATCTATATTTAATTACTAGGAGATCCCCTTCGATGCTTTCAGAATATTTTAAAACGATTTTGTTTCTGTATTTTAAAATATGTTTTATGTTAACATATTTTAACGACAGTATATTTACTGATCATTTTATTTATCAAAATAAGCAGAAAATAGTACAAACTTTACTAAAGTGATTGTTTTAAACAAGTATTAACTAAGACATTATTTAAAAAACAAACAAACATTATTTTAGCTAAACTATTTGTATCAATACCGTGTGTGGGGGTAAAAGGCCCCCCTTGACACTTCATACTTTTATACGGTTTTTAAACAAAATAAACGACTTGTATGATTTGTTTTCTCACATAGTCTGTTGCTCCATAGATGTTCAATACAAATGTATATATTTTTCTGCAGTCATACGCTTTGGGCGCAGTGAAAAGCACATTTTTTCTTAGGATGTGCCTTTAGCCCCGTTGTACTCTACAATAGAAAAAGAGAACAATTCAGCCTTATTACAATAATAGCTGCTCACACCTAATATACTGACAAGCATTCGATTACTTTCCTCACTTTTTATGTTCACTGAAGACGTATCTGACACAGTTTAAGTAAAAACTTGCGAAGACGGACATTTTGACATCATTTTTTCGGTGTATTTGTCCTTGGAAACAGCATCTCTTCCGCAGATCAATATGCTTTCTTTTCTTGAGCACATCCGGCAGGAGACCATACACTAGGACAGTCATGTTAATTGATTTGACTGGTTTGGATGTTATATAGGAAGGGTGACAGCACACTGCTTTAAAGGAAAGGAACGGAATGAAATGTGGCACCGTGCTTTCACGAGATCAAAAATGAAACTAAAATTCTGTTAATCGCACAGTCCTAGTCATTAAAGGGGTGGTGTAGCGGCTTTTCTCGAAGCCTTGATTGTGTTTATGGGCTGCACGGTAACGTCTTCAGGCTTCGTTTTAAAAAACAAAAAATGACATTATTTTTCACATATTTTACCTTTATTCCACACCGCTTTTCCGGTCTGTTGACTTCCTGGTTCCTCCCTCAGAAATTCGCAGCAGGTTCAGATTGGTTAGCTGGCCCAGTGTGTTGTGATTCGCTAACTGGGGGCAGGATTTATGCAAAATTCAGGGTTTGTGATGTCACTAACTCAGAAAGTAAGTCTCTGTAGTCCTTACAAGCCGTTTGTTGTAGAGGAGTTTCTGTCTTTGCATTGAACTTTGAGCGATGTAACTTTGCAGATGTCGTTTACGCTCAAACAGCCACATTGGACGCTAACTGAAGTTAAAAAGTTGAAATTGTAATCTGTGACCCCTTTAAATCATCTTTGAGAGCAAGGAGGCCTCCTGGTGGTTTTCAAACTACGCAACTTGCTTGTTTTGCGTATAGGAAGGACCGGGACGGCCACACATGCTCAGTCAGAGTAAAATCTAGGGAACTTGGAGGCCAAGGCAACACAACAAACTCTTTGTCCTGTTCCTTGAATCATTGGTGAATAGTTTTTGCAGTGTGCAGGATGCATTACTTGCTGAAAGAGGCCACTGGCTTAATTTGTGTTATAGTCAGGGGTGCACATAAGGTCCGCGGGTCCGCTGTGTAAATAAGTTCAGAGCGCGCATTTGCGTACCGACACGTTTGACAGCTGTTAATGCACAATTACCATTTTAGATCGACAAACTGTAATACTGTATAAGATATCAAATCGAACTTAAAGCATAATTCTAGGCTATTCACTGCCGTTTCAAAGCACAATGACCTGATTATATTATTATCACTATTCTTATTATTATTTAAATATATTTATTTTTAATGGGTCACGCCATGTGCGGCGTGAGGACCAAGCCAAAAGCTACTGGTAGCTCCTGAGTTAAAGGTCTCCATATCAACCTTGAATATGGTTGAAATGGTGGCAAAAATGTTGATTTTAGTTTTTTTTTTAATATATATATATATATATATATATATATATAGAAAAGCCCACCAGAGAGCTATAAACCGAGATTAACTTAATCCATTTCAAAATGCAACATCGTTGCTAATGTGAACTGTAATGCACGCACCAGATTCAGCACTCGTCCTGTCGTCCTCCTGTCTCCTCCACTGGAAGTGCAGTGTGCGGGAGTTCAAGCGTGGTGTGATGGCTGTGGCGGTTGTGGCATGTGCACAAGTGAGAAACTGCAAAAAATGCTTTTCTTACTTATTCTTATTTATTGTCTTGTTTCCAGCCAAAATATCGACAAGTTCTTATATCAAGAAGGATTTTCTAGACAAATAAAAATTACTATCTTGTTTTCAGAAAAAAGAAGTCAAAATTAAGTGAGTTTTTGCTTGAAACAAGCAAATTAATCTGCCTATGGGGTAAGCAAATGAATCTTATTTCAAGCAGAAAACTAGATTATTTTGCTTACCCCATTGGCAGATTATTTTGCTTGTTTCTGAAAACAAGACAATAATTTTTACTTGTCTAGAAAATCCTTCTTAATTGAAGAATTTTTAGATATTTTGGCTGGAGACAAGACAAAAAATCTAAGTAAGAAAAGCATTATTTGGAGTGTGGCTAACAGCTGAAAAAAAACAGACACACTTGCAACCACGAGAAAATGGCGTTTGCTAAGCATTGTAGGGGATGGGCTGACGAGCGGCTCACTCAGCTACAAGTTCAAAATCCAATCCCTTATTGCACTAAACCCCATCACTTAGGAGTCAGCCTGCTTTTGCTCTTGATTGGCATCAACACCAGCACCTGCCAATGTCACGATGACTGATCGGATGGAGCACGTGCACGCTTGGGTTTAGTTTGTTAACCAGTTAGCCCATAAAATGTTTGAAAAGCTCCAAACCAGCCCAAATTTTGTCCACCCTCCAGATGCCACATCATTAAATTCAACACTGGTTTCCACTATTTTCATTTTCACCTTTGAAAATAACACAGTCTAGTGGTTCTCAACCTTTTTTAATCCAAGCCTTCCTCCTCTCCGAATCAAGACCCCCCATCCTTTTCTATTCACAAAAACCTTTGTATTCTAGCTGTATTCTCGTCTTAAATTGTTGTTGTTGTTGTTGTTCCAGGCCACAGAAGTATTTTGATTCAGGGATTTGTGCTACTTGTGCTTCTTTTTTTTTTTTTTTAAGCAGCGGTTGACTACCAGTAGAGGGCACTGTGGAATAATCATACAGTCAATAAATCTTTTCTTTCTTTCTCTCACTCTATCTCTGTGTGTAGGTGATTCCTCTGTTTGCTGTAGAGTGTCTCCGCAGGCATAATGCACCTAATAATGTGGAGATGAAGCAATCACCGCCACACAGGAAAACCAATGAATAGACACACCGTAATCAGAACGGCACACGTTTCAACACCCTTGTGTAGGAATTCACCTAACAATGGTAATAATAATTGTAATAATAATGGTAATAATAAATAATAAATAATAATACAAACATGTCTATATCTAACTTCAGTAAAAAGAAGACATCTGCAATGTTAACTTTTGTTGTCATTTTCTGTATCGAGCTTTGTGTCCTTTATAATCTTACTAATGTTACTAATCATGATACTGATACAATTAGATTATGATTTCATATCTTTTTGTAAAACTATGCTTGCAAAGTTAAATTAAAATAAAGAGTCTGGCTAGTCTTCTGTATCACTTGATTATTTTAGAAGGAAAATACTGTATGACTCACGGTACCTTGTAGAATTCATGTCACACTCAATGCAGCCGTTACATATAGGCATTGTTTAATGCAATGAACGATATCGCCAGGTGTAGCACATCACACAGCGCAATATATTACTTTCCAAGTTGCGGATTAACCTTAATTCTGGCACTGAATTCTTTAAAAACAAATCCGAGTGCAATGCATTTGATAGAGAGTAATGATGGCATTGGCATGATTTCTGCACGTCCTTAGTGCAAGCCAGCGTTATGCGCTTATATAACATTTAACCTTGCCCCTATGTAACGACTGCATGATTTCTTTTCCCTACGCCTGCCGTACTGCCACACTGCTTACAGGCCACGTTCGCACAGCTGCAGAGTACGGTCGACAGTACCATATTCGGCTCATTAAAACGCTTGCACACATTTTGGGTGCTTACGGGGTGACAACCAAATCAATGTCGATTGTGGTTTCAGTAACTTACAGAGATGCAGACATGAGCTGCGTGGCTTCTGAAGGTTTAGGTCCAGTCACTGTTCTCCAGCGCTCTTTACTGAGGTAGAAAAGCTGCCATCCTTTATTCAAGATTCAACAGATAAAAATGGCGGCCCAACTGAATTTCTGTGGTGTCAAATGCAAGATGTCGGTAACAGACACAACTGGAAAAGACGCTCATACAAAAGTGAACAGGACATTTCGAGACCCAGACGAACCGTGTGAACGTAGCCATAGTAACATCTTAAGGTTTTGTACTTGATACGTAATACTGTGTCAATATTGTTCTCATTTGTTTCACAAAGATGCTAAATATGGACTTAGGTCTTTTTAAATCTAGAAAGCCATTCTTTTATTTCTAGCGAACATTGTATTACAGTCTCACAACTTTAAAAATATACATTTTTAGAGCAATTAGAACATTTATAAAGAAAAAAACAAAAAACTAACAGCGAACGTTACTTGAGAAACCACAAAAGAAAAAAACAGGAGAGAGAGAGAGAGAGAAAAATAAAGTGATAGAGTGTGCTTAATCAAGAGTAGATATACCCGTATTTGAGTTCGAAACACTAGATTTCTGTCCTTTCTCACAAGGAAATGTCAAAGGGAATCCCACAAATCACAGAAAAGAGGACTTTTCTGATGTGTCGTTAGCACCATCACTCTTTAAAAACGCCAGGCCCGGGGTCGCGTGCGTGTTTGGTTTCATTCCATCATTAGTGTCTCTTCCCTTGGTAAGAACAGGCTGGAGCGTAATGCTAAAGTGAACTAGCACATTGACCCCGCACTGAAAGCCTGGCTGAAGGCTGCTAATACATTCAGCTCGCCTGCTCGACTGAAGGAACGTACGCAGTTCGTAAGCATGAAACAAGACTGCATTACGAATATAACAGTACACTACTTCCTTTAGCATATTCACAGAACGCTCGTGAACACGTATGATATATTCTCACATATTTGTGTGCTTTGTCTTTTTCTCCTCCGGTAGTATTGGTTTCTTATAATACGGATTAAAAAGACATACCCTGCAGAAAAAGGCTTGAGATTAGCATAACTAAAAGGTGCGTGGCATCACAAAGAAGTGATCTTTGATTGTCTCGTTGTGCATTTTGGACCAGGCTAGCGTGTGGTGTTCTACATTCTGAAATCACATTTAACAGGACAGGCCAGAAGGGGAACAATTTTACTAGCTATTCCACGGTATCTGTGAGGTTACAAGCAATCGGTTGCTAACCCTTTCTGTGGTGTCGATTCGAAAAACATTACTGCTGTCTCTCGTGCTTGGAGCCTTGAGGTAAATGGGTGCTGGTCTCGATTCCTGGCTCGAGCTCAGGGGCGGACCAGCGTCTCTTGCGGGCGCAGGGGCGCTCGCTCAGCGGACTAGAAGGAGGAGGCTGGACCGCCGGCGGAGACGGGGGTGCGGGGGGAGGGAGCGTCCTCTCCGCCACGTCCCCCGGACGCTGCGTCGGAGGGGCCGCCGAATGAGGTGAAGCAGGTGTGGGAGTCAGTGCCAGACACANCTCGAGCTCAGGGGCGGACCAGCGTCTCTTGCGGGCGCAGGGGCGCTCGCTCAGCGGACTAGAAGGAGGAGGCTGGACCGCCGGCGGAGACGGGGGTGTGGGGGGAGGGAGCGTCCTCTCCGCCACGTCCCCCGGACGCTGCGTCGGAGGGGCCGCCGAATGAGGTGAAGCAGGTGTGGGAGTCAGTGCCAGACACACGTCGCCGGTGCTGAGCTGACGGCACTGCAGGCCGTACACCTGGGCGCTTCGCTGGGGACTGCAAGACGACCAGCCGCGGTCCCGGACGAAAAATGGATACTCCGCTAAGACTGTGAGCAGCTCCTGCCGGAACAAGAATGTACAAGAATGTCAGGTTGCAAGGTCGCCCGTGATGACAGGAAAAGGACGTCGTACTCGGAGAGAGAAATTCATCAAGATTTTGAACGCACACAGTTTCTGAAAAACATTTCAAATGGACCATTTTTCAGCAGCAGGACTTCCCAGTACACGATTAGCTCAATGATTCAAACTCACCGTCAATTTAAGCAAAAGCTTTACTTTTAACCATGATGCTAACTCATCGTAACATGCTCCAAATAGCACCATTAACTACGAACAAGTCGTTAAAAAACATTTTTTCTTACTATCAAGCTTCGTTTAATAATAACAACGCCAATGGACTTTCTTTTTCCCACTTCAAGTCAACTACACACAGTTTTTCTGTTCAACAGTTGCATTGCAGTTAGCATTTTCATCAAGTGAACTGGTAAAAGCAGATGATGCTTGAGTTGCGTGAGGCCTGAGTTTGATTCCATCTAGTTTGGAATCATACCAGTTTTCAAACAAAATCAAGCAATGTGGTCACTTTGAACCTAAAATCTTATCCTATTTTATACCTGAAATAATATCTTACTTCAAGGTCTACTTCTACTACAGAAATAATATTAGAAATAAACCAGAGCATAAAATTCACAACTTCAATCGTTGTTTGTCAAAAAAAAACTCTCTGACAAAACAACATTGTTGTGATTTCTCATATTAAACACCTTTTATTTTTATAATGAACTCCAAATACAGCTCACTCCAAAAATACATCCAATTAATTCGTTGGCTGTCAGTTCATAAAGTGACCTTTCTTATTCCTCTCAAAAGGCAGCATCCATTTGAAAAAGCTAATCTGTTCTCACTGCCAAGGCATCCAAAAATTAAAAATCAAATAAAAATAAATAAATAACAATCGCACCATAATGTCAAAACTATATCCCGGCATAAAGGTCGCTGTCTCCTTTGATGCCTATTGAGAGTGAAACTGACACATTTTAAGCAACCAGAACTGGTTTACTGTTTTGAGTGTAATGAACTTAGTAATTAACTTTTGTCAGCTTTCTTTGCGGTGGTGATCACATGATTACATCAGCTGGCAACCTGTATGAAGCTCACAAGCAGTTATCTGATTAACTTAGGCAGACTCTAGCCTGAATGGGAGACCTTCTGAGAAAGCCAAGGTACTGCTGCAAAACGGGTTTCAAACTTGGAGGGAAGTGCTTTTAGGCTTTTAGCTGCTTCTTTTTAAGTTCAGTTTTTTTTTTACTCATTATATACAAAGGGCCAGATTTACTAAACAAAGAAAGCACAGATAGGGGTGGAAAGTCCAGCAGTTGATCTAACGACAGTGTGACACAGACATCTCATTTCAATAGTGACCAACGCAATCTACCAAGAGCTGGGCAACTTAGCGTGAGGATGCACTGTTCGGATAATGTCATCCTCTGGCATTCCAAATTAAATTAATGTGAGTGGAACAACTTCTTTCGCTTCTACCACACGCTCTCTCTGTTCTCAACATACTGCATATTCAATAAGGTTTTAGTAAGTCCTGACAGCAGAAGAGCGTTTGCGCTGGTGCAAGCTGTTACTAAATCTGGTCCTATGTCTATAAAGGCTAATGTAATGTTTTTACAGAACAGGAAAAGCGTCTTAGTCTAGCACAGTGGTTCTCCAGCCGGTCCTGAAGTACCCCCAGACCTGCACATTTTGTATGTCTCCCTCATCTGTCACAGCTGATTCATCAGCTCATTAGTGGAGACAAAATGTGCAGTGCTGGGGGTACTTCATGGACCACAGGTCTAGCATTTGTTGTCTTGTCATAGGCAAACAGTTTTAAATAGCGACCTTTTGTAACATGAGATTTTGTTAAAATGTATGTAACAGTATGAAGCTACAATAAAGTTTGTAACCTGTAAGTAGTAAAAAAAAAAAAAATAATGCAGTGCACTCATTGCCTCAGATGTGGCCGTTCACTAAATTCAGTTACTATAACCAAATATCAGTGTGTCTTGTTATATGTACTTATGTGTGCTTATTATCTACATACTGATTGAACTACGCATTCTTGCCTTGCCAGAGGAGATGTAAACCCACAACACATCCTGAGACTTAGGGATCATCAACATTCCAGGGAGGAAGTAAAATCTGTTTGTTTCGATTCACATGAACACCCATTGCCAAGATTTTCTTTAGCACAACTGTTCTCAGTCCTATTGTGTATCACTTTTATGCTGATGATACCCAACTTCCCAACCAGACAGAAGTTTTGTTAGTATGAATATGTTAATCTTAAGGCTATGCAATCCAAAACAATTGGAAAAAAAAAAAACACAAGCTATAGGCTTTCTCTCTACCGACCAGTAAGGATTTAATGACATCATTCAGAAGCGCCCGTTCCCTACATTTATAAGCAGAAATTGAGGCTTTTCACTTTTCAAACCTCTTCTATAATGCGAATGGCACATAGTGCACTATAATAGGGGATAGGGAGCAATTTATGCTTTCCATTAGGGGGAATGAAGTCTGGGGGTTTTGCCAGTGTCTCGCGAACCTCCACAGCGTGCACTTCAACATGCACAAAGATCTTATGTTTATAGCGATAGTGTGTTGGTTGTATAATGAGTTTCGAGGTCAGCTGTCATGGCTTACTTGTGTTTGTGTAACTAGTTTAATTTTATTTGTTGTTTTTAAAATGTCCTTCCTCGTTATCGTCATTTTGTGTAGTACCGCGTCAATAAAAGCATGCTTTAGTAACATTTCCCTTCCTTGACTCGACTTTGCGGTACATTTTGATTTCTGTACATTCTTCTTGCGCTAGACTCACCTGAGTGTTGCGGTCTGTGAGTAAGACCTGCAAGTGGTTGAAGCCGTACGTGGGTCCGGGTGAGATTAACAGAATAGTGCAGGTGCTCAGGTGAAACTCAGGCAGGGTGTCGGCACTGCGCAAGAAATCCTCTGTCTTCAGCTCCTCCACCCTCTTCAGATGGCCGCCGGCCAGCTCGATCAGGGAACCTTTGGCAAAATGAGGTAGGACTGCAGAAGGGGGTGGGTCAGGGCCAGTGAGCACAGCCACGGGAGGGCGGTAGGATCCTGCTGAGGGATCCCATTCAACCCCGTGGCTGTTGTGTTGGCTTTGTAGGAAGTGCTGGGACTTCCTCGGGGAGCAGGACACAGAAGGACTAAGTTGTGGGTACTTCTGAGAGTTATGGTGAGCAGATTGGCAAAGGGACCCCACAGCATAGTAGATCTGAGCTCCAGCCTGAGAGGCACTACCACCGAAATGGTCCTGAGAAGTGACTGCCTTCCCCGTCTTTGTGTCCGATGAGGGGGGTGTTGGAGTTTTGGGCGTTCCCCGAGGGTCCCTGTCCCACGGTGAGGAATGTGCACTTGTGCTCTCTCGTGGCAGAAGGCCTCTTCCGGTGGTCTGTCTTCTTGTGCTCTCCTGTCTTCTCCTGCCATTGGCATGCGGACCATCTAACCTGGTCGCGCTGTCGTTCCCGCAGTCGTCGCAAGGGGGCATCCTTCTGCTAGGCCCAGACCCGCTATCGGTGCCCTCAACACCGTTGGGCCGTCTGCCTTGGTACCTGAGTCTGCTGTCAAGGAGGGCGTCATGGGGATAAACCGGAGGCTGTGCAAAGAGGTGAGGGGGGAAGAGAGACGAGCTATAGTCTTGTCGACCGGGGCCGTAGGACCACATTTCTCTGGACTCGGCTGCGTAGACACTTTTGAACATGGGCACAGAAATGAGCGGTTGCACGCTGATCGGGGGGATGTCACTGCTCAGCCAGCGAGAGTGGTGGGGAACGGCGTGTTCCAGTCCTCCGTCCATACCCCGTCCGCACAGCGTCTCTCTCCAGGACGCTGAAGCGGCCCCTCGCCTCTCACCCACCTGGACCGGCAGGTACGAGTGATGCATGGAGGGAGCGTAGGACACCTGCCAAGGCAACGACAGAGGAAGGGGTGGCAGCGTAGGCGGAGGGGGTGGTAGAAGTTCCCCGCTCTCTCTGTGACCCTCTGTGGAGTAGTGCTGCCTTCGGCCTCGAAAAGGGGCGGGGGGTTTGAAGTCATCCTCTGGGGCAGGCTGATCTGATGAGCCCTGTCGGGAGTCCCGCTTTTTCGGGGGGAGACACTCCTTGCTGCGCTCTGGGCTTGGATTCATGGGACAATCCCCCGGGCCTTCTGGGCCACTCTAGGTTACATGGGCCGGGAAGAACGAGGGGCTAGGAGAAAGACACGTTCTTCTGTTGATCAGCATCACGCACACCACGTGTCACACACGGCCACGTTCGGAACTCCCACTCACCTGAGAGAAGAAAGGGCAAAATTAATAAACAAATACAAATATTACTGACCGTTTTGCACTAGCCCTAAACAGAATTTAAACACCTGAGTCACAGACAAAACTCATTTCTGAATGTCACTGCAGTACCTCAGCAGATTAATCACATTTTAAAGTTCACCATACATTTTAAAGAGTGTCCATACACTTTCTGGGGCCTTTGCCTTCTGTTCTGTTTATTGGTTATTTTATTAATATTATTACTTAAACTGTTTATTTAGTTGCAGATTGCAACATTTGCGTGCATTGGGAGAAATAAATTGTCCAACTGAGATTCTGATCTGTTCTAAATAGAACGTCCATACGATTATAACCATATTGCGGTTGTGCTACCAACAAACACACAAAAACATATACTGATAGACAGACACTCAAGATGCATTTTCTCACCCACACACATTCAAGTATGGCAATTACATTCCAGTTCTTAAATAGGTTGCTTCTGTTTATTAAGCTGTGATGGGAATCTCCGGACTGATTCCAGAACTTTCCAGTTAACTGTTACTGTAGTGACTGGGAAAGTTACCTAACAATTAAAGATCACTAAGGGGTATACAGAGGCATTTAGAACACACACACACACACACAAAGGCTTAGAGCAGCGAAACTTGCTTGTTTCATTCACACCATCTTGTGGGGGAGTTTCTCTAATGTCAATCCAGCACTCTAAATTAGACACTTACATTTGACTGCAATACACAGCCAGCACATCTGGTCTCTTTCTCAACGCCTCTGTCTACCACACTGTCTGCATGGATTGAACCCAATACCCTGCTGTTGTCTCCATGGAAACTGAGTCCATACATCTACAGTGACCAAAGAAGGCTGAGAGGGTTATATAGGGATTTTATCAGGAAATGTAGGCCGACAAACTGTTCATTCTCATCACATAAGAGCAAGCTGCTAAAACGACTTTAAGCAAAGCTGAACACAAAGGAGACTTTTCTGCGCGTTCTCACAAGTTCCTTCTATTTATGTGAACTGAAGTTCTAGTGCAAACACATTTACTTAAAAATATGTAGGGAGCTGAGAATTAGCAAGAATACAATACGAGTTGTCAAGTGCTTACAGATGCTTCATTATTTCTGATAGTGTTTACACCTTGTTTTGCATATCAAAATGTTGTACTATGTAAAGTAATTCAACTGCACGTAAAGTTTATCTCTCAGTGCTGCATATTCAACACATTTTCATTATGCAATGTTGAGGTGAAGAATTCATAAATGAAATTTAAATATTACATACTTTCTGACAGCTGTGAACATGCCTAAAATGATTATCTCTGTACATTTTGTTTCTGAAAGCTGTGTACAAATATATTCTACACCTTACACCACAACCACCAATGTGATTTTTATTTTTTGAATTACGTACAATGATCTGCAAATGTATTTAGATATGATCTTTGGAAAAAAAAAAAAATCACAGAGTGAACTGACAAATAGACAGAAGAGTCTTTAAGAGGTGACTTCAGGTTCATTTAATTAGTTTTTGAAGTGTCAAATCTGTTCATTCTCACCAGTTTCTTTTTATGTTAGCTCAAGTTTTAGTGCATCTAATATTTGTGCCACACACACTAGTGGAAAAAAGAACTGTAAAGCAGTGATCTTCGATAATTCTCACCAAAAAAAAAAAAAAAAAACAACCACGAGCTAAGACAAAAAAGGAAATACTACATAACTGCAGAGTAAACTGTACTTTCAGTGAAAGCAAAAATAACAGAATGAAAAGCACAGATTACAGAAGAATGAGATTTGTTTTTTAACGTCTAGGCACATGTCAAGCACATACAGTAAATGGCTTTAATGAATCTGATTGAGATCAAAATGAAAAGCACTGCTGACCTGATGCGACTGACCTTGATGGGGTGTGCTGAGCAGATATCCATGTGACGCCACTTACTCCTGCAGTCCATCACACCTGCAGCTCTTCTACACACACACAGACACGCAGACACACCAATAAGGCAATGGTGTGTGCAAATCTACGGGCAAAATGTGGTGTCACACCATGTCGAAAGGCTGTGAGGCTGACTGTGAAAAAGTGTGAGAGTTTGTGCGTGTGTGTGCATGTACACAAGGCTGAGGAAATGAGTAATATCGTGCAGTGTGAGGCATGTCTGCTGTGCAACAACACACAGGCAGACCAGTTGCTGCTGTCGCCCACTCGCCTTACTCACTGTGAAAGGGATAAACACACACACACACACACATGCAGTAACAGACGGGTAATTACACACACTCCCACTCATGCTATCGCTCTCAAACACACACTCTCAGCTCTGAGCATATGCATTTACATACGTGATAAGCATGTAGATAGATAGTGAAATATATATACTCCAGTTTCAAACAAATAACTACACTGTAAACGATTTCCACGACTGGAGATGTTTTTATGACCATTAAAAAATGCTATGAAATCAAGTCCTTTGGTGGAAAAAAAGGCCATTTTCTGAAATTCGTGTATCATTAGTTCAGTTGTTTTTTGATTTAATACTGAAAGTGAGAAATTGAGAAAACGGCTCCTTTTTCGTTAATAAAAAGGATAATGCATTGACTTGGGTATATAATAGGTCTATAAAGTCCTCTCTGACAGCCAGAGAGCAACAGAGATGTATCAAAATACATACTCTTCTAAGTTTTATAATGTAGTCTTGTGTTTTATTAAAATGAAAAAGAATCGACATCTCAAAAGGATATGCACTTGTGCATGGCGCGAGCTGCTGCGCACTCGCATATTTTCAGAAATAGAAACCGTACCAAACCGTACAGTATGCCTTCAGAAAGCTTAGAATATACGCAGTTGCAGAGGATTATTTTACGACAGATTCACTTTTTTTGTTTGTTTTTTTATAGTGAAAGTTATCATTGCCTGCCATTAAATGGGCAAGTGTGGGCAGGACATTTTTTGTGTGTTTGTGTGTGTTTAAAAAAAAAAAGAAGGTAATAAGCCTTCAGGTGAGTAATTACTTTAGTTCACACAGTTCCAATACGTTGCGATGGGTTAAATAAACTCGATAAACTAAATAAGCAGACAAACGTGACTACAGTCAAGCGCAGACCAGTACTGAAGTGTACAGGAAATACGCAGCAGTCATAACTTCTGAGTTGATTTAAATAATATTGAGTATTAATTGATGTTCATTTGAGAATTTTTCCTCAGCAGGGGAAATAACTTAATACTCTGTCATTTATAGTCGTATGGTAAAAGTATTATTTTTATTTTTATTTGTGTACATTCAAAATGACTACAAAATCAACTGAAAGCGTTGCTTTGCTCTGCGTCTTGGTCTCCTTGAACATGAACACAAACATGAACCATTTAATTTCCAGCCATATGTAGAAATCGAATATTCAAGATGTTTATTCATTTTTCTACAGCTGAACAACAACAAAATTTATGGTGATCAGTTGCATTTGGACGTATTTACTTTTCTTTTTTTGTTATGTGTGTTCTGATTATAAAACACAGTTTGTTGTATTAAGTTACATAGTTTAATGATCATCTCTAACCAGGTGTGCAACGATAAATCATTTCGTCCATGCTAACCTCAAACCATGTTAATCAGAGTTTGAGTCTAATCCAGCCACAACAAGCAACGAGAGACATTTTGTTGTACTTGCTGGGTAGCCTCAGATACACTGAAAACCCACTGGATCAAACATTAAAAAAAGAGGATGAGGAGGAAAAAAGAATTGTGGAATTTGAGAAATATTATGTAACCCATATCAGATGGTTGGAAGCCCTATATGATCACACCAATTCATTGGTTGATGGTGTTAAGTCAATGCCACCAAGGTGCTATGTGATAACTTTCTGCTTTGCACCATCCAACCTCCAATTTTGAGACCATGATACCATGCAGCAACAGGGAGTATTGTTTGCTTTGCAGCATTTCGGTCCCACTCAAGGAAACAGAGTAACGTAGTAATCTAGACGTTCCCTTTCATATTAACTTGACACAATGGGAACAATATAACATCACGCCACAGAACAACAAGCCAAAAACAAAAAATGAACAACCATGTATATATACATCTGAATTACTCCCGTCACATGGGAACAAATGGGAACAAAAAGTATTCGGAAAGAACCAGCTTCATGACATCCAAATGTCTTCCACGGAAACACCTTTAAAGGGGTGATCAGATGCTAAGTTCCCTTTTACATGTTGTTTGAACATTAATGTGTGTTGGCAGTGTATGTACAAATCTACCCTATATTGATAAAAATCCATGCAGTGGTTTTTAATTAATCTGTAAAAATAATATCCCCTTTTTCAAATCGAGCTATTCTCAGATGCCTGTCGTTGTGCCGTCACACCGACAGAGGCCGCTCCCACAATAGTTGACTGACATGAGTGTTTTACCTCAGATTACGTTTGTTTGTGAAGGGAATGCGTCTCCCGATCTACATATATCCGTCTATGTTCGCGCGAATCATTCATGGTCCAGCTTCACTTACAGCAGAAGTGAGTATAAGGGTTTTTTTTTTTTTTTTATTAATCTTTGCTATGGCCTTTCTTAATAATGTGCTAGTTAGCAAGTTTAGCGGCTAAATGTGGCTAAATGTGGCTAAAGTAAACAGGTTCGTCTTTCCACAGAGGAGAGAGGGGCGGGGTGAGCAGAGCTCATTTGCATTTAACGCAACCTCGACCAGAATGAGATGATTTTTGCAGAGCTGATTTTGGCAAGGTAAAAAGGGTGTTGTTTTACACAACTATTGAGATTTTTTTACAAAAAAATTTTTTTAGACTTTTCATTAAGAGCCTAAAGAATCATATCAACTTGTGGAAAATGGGCATCCGATGACCCCTTTAACCAGCGCCCACAAAGAAGCCGGACTCCTCGTAGAATAAGCTCAACTACCGAAGGCGGGCTTCACGGCCTATAGGCACTAAAGGCCATGGCAAGCCGATGAGACGTCCTCTGCTTGGAAACGACATAATGACCATCAAACCACTTTTTGACTATATTCTGGTCAATAAGAAGTGTAGTGTGTGTACTTGTAATACCTCATCTGTGTTTCAGGGACAGAATCAAGCTGAGCGATTAATTGAAGTAACATTTCAACCATGTTAAATTTCACATTTCAGAGGAAAGTATGGCGCCACATACATTTGCATGCAAGCAACTCATCATGATCCACACAGTTTTTGACTGCTTAAAGCCAGGGTTTTCAAACCTGTCCTGGAGGCCCCCCTGCCCTGTACAACTAGTGTTTTCGGAGTCAGCGTCAGCTGCAAAGATGAGGTTGACAATGCTGACTTGTCATCTAATGCAGTACAGTAGACTCGCTTTCTGAAAGAAATGCACCTTTCATGTGATTTATATAATCAGAGAGTTTGTTTTCAATTTGAATTTGTAGACATTTCAAACTTTCTACAGATAGATTTCTCAAGTCTGTGAGTTTCTGTTCATTTTTGTGCTGCGCTCCAATTCACGGAGACCGTGCTGTTTGTTTTCTTTACTTTACAAAAGCACAACGTTTTGTTGTTATTGTGAGTGCACACAAATAAAAGTAGACCCTTGACAGTTTTGAACGATGTCTTACTTTTATCTGTTTGAGCAAGAATGCCATCATTTCTTTCGTCATTTCATCAGTTAAAATGCAAGTGATCGTGCTGGCACCTCCATGTCATGCAGTAGCACGCTACAAGCCTCTGCGCTCCGCACTCAGACAAACATGTAGTAGACTATTAGGGGAGCAGCTCTACAGTAATACAAAGTGCACACCAGTGGTAATTTTGAAATGTTGATTTAGTCATAGTCATAGTCTTTTGACTAAAATGCCATTTAGTTTTATTTAGTCATCTGAATTGTTTTGTTTCGTTATATATTTCTGGAGAAAACATCTAATAACCTGATAATATGAATGATATTAATGTTTCAACATGCAGTATAGGCAGATTTAACTGCTGTGACACACAGCATGTCTTTATTTTAAAATGAAATAAAACCACTTCCCATAAAGAACATGGTCCTCATTTCAATAAAATGCCAATGGTTATATAATATGCACTCTTTATAACAACTTGCTTACAACATCATTCATTCTTTCAAGCAGACATTTTTATTTATATAATTTAAATTTAGAGTAATCCTTATTAGCAGTGAGTGATTTTCTCTCACAACTTTTCTCTGACACAAACAACAGCAACTACATTAGGCTACAGTCCCTATAAAACCGAAAGCACAAATACAATATACTGATACACATCCGATATTCTCCCAACTGTTTATGTTCGCTTAAGATGTAACCAAATGGCTAGTTCTTTCATGAAACTCTAGATGGCGCAGGCTGACGGGTGTTAACGTAACTGATGATATTCACAGCCTTATACGACTTGGCACAAGCTGATTGGTTCACGCTGTGTAGCTGGCAGCTGAGGTAAATGGACGGATGAGGCCTCTGTGTTTCGGCAACAGACTCCACTTGGCCATAGGGGAGAAGGATTGAAGCTACCTTATTCCTTACTCTTTTACTCATTTAAAACAGAATGCCCAACCAGATGGGGATCTAGGCAGGCCATGATGGACAGAATTCTTAGGCAGCATAATGCCATTGCCCAGGTCCTTTATATCAACTGAATCTCAGACATCTCACCCTCCCTTTGAAGGACATTGATGTACTGGAGGCCATCAATAAGTCTCTTAGCCCTCTGGTTGAATTCACTGATGCACTTTCTGGAGAGAAATATATATGTGTGCCTTTTCTGAAATATATTCTCTAAATTAGTTCTAAATAAATTCTCTAGATATATCTAAATTACGACCTGGTCCAAAACGCAGCAGCTAGAGTTCTTACTAGAACCATGAGTATGGCCATATTAGCCATATAGATTTTAAAATCTGGCAATTTGATAATAGCTAGACTATCAAAATCAACTGTGGGTGGAGATCCTTTTCTTATTTAGCATCCAAACTCTGGAACGATCTACCTAACATTGTTCAGGAGGCAGACACACTCTGTCAGTTTAAATCTAGATTAAAGACCCATCTCTTTAACCTGGTTTATACATAACACATTTCTATTATTCAGATTTGTTAAAGGATTATTAAGCTGCATTAATTAGGTCAACCGGGAACACTTCCCTTAACACCCAATGTACTTGTTACATTGTAAGAAGAATGGCATATACACTAATATTCTCATTCCGAGGTCACTGTAGCCACCCAGATCCAGTCTATATCAGGTCAGATGGTGGATCAGGACATAGAGATGACCTCTACAGCTCTGAATGTCAGTGGAGACCACGACAACTTGACGACAAGTGAAGACCTCGTCACCTAGATGGCCGTCAGCACAAGACCACGGGAACAAGATGAGTCCTCTGCACAATCTGACTCTGCTGCAGCATGAACAATCTGCTGGTTCGTCTGGCCACTTCATTTCCAGCGATATCATCGACTGATGATGATGATGATGATGATGATCATAATGATAATGATAAGTTAGGTGGATTAATGTCTTGACAAAATAATTTGAGCATTTGATACCATAACCTCAATTCTTTTTTTTTTTTTTATAATATTTTCCCTCCAAGGAGAATGCAACTCTTCATGCAGCAGCAATGCCTGCTGATGTTACAGAGGATGCTTCTGCTCTAAAGAAGAATAAGAAGAAGGGCTTCTTCAAGGTCACCACAGACAAAGCTGCAAGATCTCCTCTGCAACAGGACCAGGCCATAGCTCTTGAGCTACAGTCGTACTTGCAGACAGAGACACTGGATGCTGAGGAAGACCCACTAAAGTGGTGGAGGGAGTAGCAGAAGCCTTACCCCTGGCTTTCCAACCTGACAAGGAGATATCTGTGTATGCCAGTCACAAATTCTTAATCAGAGAGTCTTTAGCACTGGTGGTTCATCACTGAAACCAGATCAAGTGAATAGGCTGTTGTTTCTGGCTAAGGCCTTTAAGGTTTAGATGTGCAACCCTATCAGCATTTTGGCCATGTTGGCTTGAATTAAGTTTAGTTAGTCTTAAGTTAAACTTCTTTTCTGTTTTAAGCAATGATGCTGGGCCAGCCTTAAATATTATTTCATTGAGTTACTGACAGGAATCTGATCTGATGTTTTAAATGTAGAATGTTGTAAAATGTTGTTTAGAACTTTTCAGTTTGTTAAGGCACATACATACATTATTTTTTAGACTATTTTTATACATTTGGACATATATTATTTGTTTTAAGGTGAATTCACTGTTTTGTTCAATAAATGCTACATATTTCCAAAGTCAAATGAGTAATCGTGTAGAGTAATTGTGATTACAATAATGACCAAAATAATCATGATTATGATTTTTTCCATAATTGAGCAGCCCTAACACAAACACAGGTCTGAGCTCTGGGACCTGAGCGAGCTCTGGAGTGGACTCCAGGTACTGAAACAAGCTCTAAACCATCTGGTAAACCATCCATAACCATCATGTAAACCAGACATAAAATGGATAGATTTAACAATGCAAATGACAAACACCTGAAAACAGTCATGGCTGATGAACCTGGGCAATGAATTATGAGAAATGAAGTCTGTGATGGTGGTAGAGTAAGCAGAGAAAGTGCCCTCTGTTGGCACACAAGGGCACTGGCTAAGAAGTACTTCTGCTTAAAGAAAAGCTCTAAAAACTGCTAGATCTGCTTACTTTCCATCTCTTTTATAAGATAACAAACACAACCCCAGGCATTTATTCAATACAGTGGCAAAATTAGCGAAAAATAAAGCATTAAGAGGCAAAGATATTTCCCCAACAGCACAGCAGTAGACCCCATTCCATCTAAGCTACTAAAAGGGGTGCGTCCAGAAATCATAGATCCTCTTCTGAAAATGATTAATTCATCAGTGTCATTAGGATATGTCCCAAAATCCTTCAAACTGGCTGTTATTAAGCCTCTTGTTAAAAAACACAACTCGATCCTAGAGAATTAGTTAATTAAGAACCGATCTCAAATCTCTCTTTTCTGTCAAAATCCTAGAAAAGGTGTTATCCTCTCAGCTATGTTGTAGTTCAGTAGACCACAAAATTATGTTGCCATTAGTTTAATTGCATTGGCATGGTTCAAATCTTACTTATCTGACCGTCATCAATTTGTAGCAGTGAATGAAAAGCTATCATGTTGATCTCTCAGGCAATCCATCTCATGAACTCTTGATAATAAACGTGGAACACACAACACCATTATACATAAATTTATTTATTTAACTCACACTTATTTACATTTCAAATTTCCACATAACATACCTGTACAAACTAAAGTGTCTATTTTGCATATTGTGTTTTTGCTATTTAGTACATTGTCTATTTTGTCTATTTTTCTTTTTATTATCCGTGTCTTGTCTTTCCATTGTCATTCTGTTGCACTGTGGAGCTTCTGTCATTAAAACAAATTGATTGTATGTGTAAACATACCTGGCAATAAAGCTCAATCTGATTCTGACAGGTACAGTATGGAGTACGACAACGCTTTCATTGTTGTGATGATGATACTCAGCTCTATATTTCTTCACGGCCCAACAAAACATACCAGTTTACAAAACCAACAGAATGCATAGTTGATTTTCTACTGCTAAATTCTGAAATAAACAAATACATAAATAAAACAACAACAACAACAACAACAACAGGTGATAATTATCGGACCAAATACCTCCGCATGTAATAACCTAGAACTCAATTCTTCGTCATCAGTTAGGAACCTACAGTAAATGTGCTATTTGATAGCAATCTTGCCATTGTTTGTAAAACCACATTTTTCCATCTTAAAAATATATCTAAATCATGATCTATGCTCTCAATGTCAAATGCAAAAATGTTAATTCACGCGTTCATTTAGTAAACAAACTCCAGCTGGTTCAAAATGCAGCAGCTAGAGTTCTTACTTGAACCAGGAAGTATGACCATATTAGCTCAGTTCTGTCAACTCTGCACTGGCTCCCTATCAAACATTGTATACTAAATCTTAAAAATCTTACTAATTACTTATAAAGTCCTGAATGGTTTAGCTCCTCAGTACTTGAGTGAGCTCATATCACGTTATAGTCCCTCATATCCGCTGCAATCTCAAAACTCTGGGCATTCTAGGTACTGTTTGGGAGGCAGACACACCCTGTCAGCGTAAATCTAGATTAAAGACTCATCTCTTTAACCTGGCATACACATAATACACTATCATATGTCAGCGGAGACCATGTCAACAGAGATGCGCCCCCTGCGAAGACCTTTGTCAGCTAGACGGCCTTCAGGACAAGACCATGAGAACTGAACAAGTTCTCTGCACAATCTGACTTGTATTGTAGCCTGGAACTAAACCACACCATGCTGGTTTCATGTGATTCATGTCATCGATGGAGTTTTGGTTTTTTGCTGCTGTCACCTCTGACTTGCTTTGATGGGGATGTTTAATTTTAACATCAACGAGTCAACAATGAGCTGACTTGAACTGAAAAATGGACTCTTATTGCCCTTTTGCATTATTGAAAAACTATTTTTCAGTCTGACAATGTAAAGCTGCTTTGACAAAATCTGTATTGTATAAAGCGCTATATAAATACAAGTAACTTGACTTGGCTCATCTAGAAACAGGTGTGCATAATGTGTAATGGAGGTAAAACTGGACAGTGAAGACAACAGAATCAAATTAACTTAAAAATAAAGTCTTTTACAGCGCAAAATACAGCGCAATCTGGTGGTTAGTAAAAAAAAGCAGCCGAAAGCCTGTGAAAGAAATACCATCACACGAAACTTTCACAACGCATTCCACAGATCGACTCAAGTTACATGCACAAATATAAGTCTAACAGTGTGTGTTTGTTTGTTTGTTGAATATGATAAATTCATTTACCCATTAAACTGTGCCATTACATGCTAGTACATATCTATATGATGCAATAGCAAAATAATGTACACATGAAGTGCATATGCCAAATATTTAATTTTCCTAAAATAATTTGTATTTTTTTTATTACTTGTATGACACTATAAATGAATAAGTGAGATCTGGGGGTTCGAACCAACACACAAAGTGAATCGCGCATGGGACTGGATTCGTGACTTCTACGTTAACAACACAAGCCTCAAGTCGAGGCTTCATCTGGCGCACCCCTTCACACAATTAAGCTCTGATGCCTTGGTTCAAATGTCACATCACTAGTTAACCGTCATTTAAGATTTAGCGATCCAAACTTGCTGACGATGTGAGAGCACAGCTTCGAACAGCACGTCCCTGAGCACCGTAACGACATCTCTCATAAAGGTTTATGTAAATGTAATGTAATGTAAACAATGTAATGTAAACAATGATCCGAAAAAGCACACAAAATACCATTGTATACTACTACTGGAAGTTGTACCCACATTCTTTTTTACAGTGGCATAAAAATGATCTACAAAGTTACAAATCTCAAAGTCCACTCCAAAGGGAGATATTTTGTTTTTAAAAAATCCCTTTTCAAGAACTACAACGAACAGTTCCTTTGGACTACAGCATTTGTTTTCCAAATGTTATGATGTCACAACACGGCCCATTAAAATAACATTAAATTAAATCCCGCCTACGAAAATTCGATTGGTTGGGGGGTGGGCATATACGAGGTAGGGGATTAGCCTAACTTTAGCGATGCAGCGCGGAGAGCAGCTTCTGAGACACTTCGACGAGCCGCAGTGTGGCGGGTATAAACACAAGCGTTGATTAGAGTGGCCGTGTTGGAGCCGTAATGCGCCGCAGACGTGTGCAGTGTGTGGTAAGGGATTTATTCATCATACATTGTAGATACCTTCACTTATAAGTGTTTTTTTTTTTAAATGCATAAACTTGCACTAGACTAGGCAAGGCTAATAAGTAATGATGTTCTTTGATAATGGTAATGTTAGGCTGCTTTTAGCCTTATGCTGGGACTGGTTGTAAATAATGAAATAAATTAGCATGATAATATCACGTATTGGCGATCTGGAAGGCTGACGATAGGACCCAACACTACTGTAGCGTATTATTTACTCATCCTCCATGCATCCTAGGTGTATATGACTTCCTTCTTTCAGACGAATGCAATCGGAGTTATATTACAATTTATCCTGGCGCTCCCAAGCTTTAGAACGGCATGGATGAGTGTTCTCCTCATCAGTCCAAAACAAGTCCAATAAAGTGCATCCATCCATAATAAAAAGTGCCTCACACGACTCCAGGGGGTTAATAAAGGCCTCCTGTGGCGAAATGATATGTTTTTGTAAGAAAAATATCCAGATTTAAAACGTAAGAATCACTTTAATCTAGCTTGTGCTAACCGTTGCGCTAACACGGAACTTGCTCCTTTGACAAGGGGCGTGGCAGTACTGAAACACCGTCTAAGCTGTTCACCAATCACAACGCAGTGGGACAGCTAACCAATTACAACACATTGCGTTTTTCGGAAGGCGGGCCTTCATAAAACCAGGAACTAATCAAACCTTTTGTGCCAGGCTGGGAGAAAGGTGTTGTAGTAATGAAAATTATGTGAAAAATAATGTGTTTTTTGAACCACCAAGCATGAAAGCATATTCTTGTACACCCCCAAAACAAAATGAAGACTTTGTAAAAGAGCATAATAGGACCCCTTTAAGGTAGAATTATAAAAAAAGAGAGATAAAATTTACAATAACCTCATATATTTTTATGAATTCAACTACAGTTAGCGCATATATTCTCACAGATAGTCACGCTCAGTTGCGAGTTGCCCTGTCGTGGAAATTGAGCATTAGCACATGGTCATAACGCACAGCCCTGAGAAATTAAAATAGTCCCCTGTATATGAGAATGTTGCATGATATATTACGAAAACTGTGTAATCTGCAAGACAAATAAAGGGCTTTGAAATACTATTTTGGTGAGCTGACCTAATAGTAAAAGAAGAAGAAAAAGGCACAAACAGGTCTGCAATAATCCATAAATATACAAAAGAATAGCCTACAGTAATGCAATCACAGCTGATCATGGTAATTCTACAACACCACACTAGTGTTGAGTAAAAATTTGTAATTGTAGCTTAATGTAGAGCTAGCAGCCAGGAATCAACTAAATTCAAACAAATGTTTTTTTTTTTTTTTTTTTTTTACAGTGGTAACACACGAGTGGGAGAAACTGAGATATGAAGCTGAGTGATAAAGAGCGTAAGAGTTTGAAGATAGAATAAAATGATTGTGTCAAAAGGGCAGAATAAGAAAGAGACGGGAGTAGGAGAGAAAATGTTAAAGAAGACTCATCCTACACAAACCCTCTATCTCTGAGAGCCTGTGGTGTCACAGAAACCTCTGAGTCAAACCAAAACTGTACACTACATCTCTGTTTCTCACCACACACACACACACACACACACACACACACCGCTCCTGTCCAGCAGATGCAGTGTCAGCGTTCTCTTTGAAGACATGTATCTGAAGGAGAATACTGGTACACTCTTTATATAGATACTTGTTTGGATGGGAATAGATTGAATTGCGAATTACTGAAACAGAATTGCTGTGTTGCTTTTAATTCAAATTATGGAATGTGAAAGTTTTAGTTTCAACTGTTTTAGACAGGTGATGTGACACAGAATGAATCATTTATGACCTATTAGGCAGCATATGTATTGTTAAAATAAATAGAGAAATCGTTGTAATGTAGTAACCTAGGTTTTTAAAAAAAAGGTTTAATGTTGTTAGGGAAGTGTTGTGATTTTCTGTGTGATATCATTATTTTAAAATGAACACAGTAATGGGTTGTTTTGAAGGCAGTTTTTAAGTCTTGTATACTCTTGTATATGTGCACCACATAAAATATAAATAAATAAAATTCAACAAGCAGTGTATTATTAATAACTAAAGACATGTCTTATTAACTCAAATGTTTAGTGGTCCAGTACATTTCTGTATGGTGTGTGAATCATTTTTCCTGTGTGCAGCACTTCTTTGGGCTGATCAGGTTTCTGAGCTCTGAAATCTTTATGATACAGCAGAACGCTCCGGAAGACCAGAGGAGGTGAAGGTGAGCAGGAGAGAGCGGGATTGCAGATAAGGTGAGAAGCGAGTACGGAAGAGGCCAGGGGCAGACTGGGACTAAAAACATGGCCCTGTACTTTCTGACACAAAGCGGCCAACTATATCAGGTTCACAACATTCGACACATAACACATTGTATCATTATGTGCAGAGCATTTTTTAATACCACTTACTAACTTATAAATAAAATTAAACAATAAAACAGAAATATTAATGATACAACCCACCCCCCCTCCCCCCTCCTTTTTTTTTTAA
>JAHKKF010532731.1:0-49045 GCA_019740295.1 Labeo calbasu
ACCCTCATGTCGTTCCAAACCCGTAAAACCTTAGTTCATCTTTAGAACACAAATCAAGATATTTTTGATGAAATCAAACATGCGTTTTGCTGTCTAAGCAGGCTCAGAAAGCTCTCAAATGTCATCAAAAATATCTTAATTTGTGTTATGAGGTCTTATAAATTTGGAACGACATGAGGGTGAGTATTTAATGACAGAATGTTTTTTTTTTTGGGTGAACTATCTCTTTAAGAGACACATCAGCATGGCTGCTGTAATGTTTCGACTTCACCCCCTGCCATCAGCCACGCATGCTCATAAGCTAGTGAAGCGCTGCACATGTAATGTCATCTTGAAGGATTAGATTCTAAATGGGTTTTTCCATCTCGCCGATAAGCTTCGTGCCAAGACCGCGCCTTTCTAACTCCTGTTTGTTTAATTTGAGAACAATGAACGTTGTCATCTCTTGCTCTGCGGGGGTGAGAGAACAGACTCCAGCAGTCCTTTCTCTCAGACAAACCCATTCTTTTCAGTCTCCTGTCAACTCCTGCATTATTTTGCAAGATAAATGTAACCAAGCCTCTCTTTAAGTTAGTCTCAAGTGCTTTAGTGTGTGCTTTTTTTAGAATAATTAACAGTAGCACATAGTCAGGAATGTCATGCACCTCGTTTTTTTGGAGGTAAGCCAGAGTTCACTTAGGTAAGACATGGTCAAATATTTTTTGTGGTTATTGTGCACTTGCATTAAATATTATTTAGATATAAATATATTTAAATTGAAGCATTTACCACAACGTTTCAGACAAGCAAATTTTGATGCACATGCTAATATCTTGGTGGGAGAGTTGCATTATAAACTCCCTTAGCTCAAAAATCTGGTAGTTTGAAGGCTATGACGCTTCTGCAGAAGAAGACTAGCAGGTAAAGAAGGGATGTATGCTACTTAGAAACTAATCACGTGGGCAGAAGGCAGTGCTAAGATGATTATGTTGAGGAGAACGTTAGTGAAGCTCCGATAGAAGGCACACTGCCTTTGAACTTGGATGAAATTGTGATTCATTTAACAAACAAAGGCAGACTTCAAGATTAGCATTAAGACTGCATTAAAATAAGGTTGAGTAACATCATTGGAATCATCTGGCGTCACTCGCTTTACTTAATCCTATCACTGGTCAATCCTGCTCACCAATGAGACTAAACAAATCCTAGGTAATAGAAAAGAGCTACTTTCCCTTCCAAACAATCTGTGCTAACCCCAGACAGCCATTCAGCTGTGTAGGAACAGGATACAGCATTTGAATTGCAAGCGCATTTTTCTAACACGTTTTATTGCTACTATAACCACTTAAACCATTTCATTTGCTCTTCATTATAATACTCATTATTATAAAAAGACCAGAAATGACAAATGAGGAAAAATCTTTATTTGATTTCCATTTATTGATGCTTCCATCCCACTCCACTATACGATGTCAAGTGTTGTTACATGTAGACACAAGCCAGATCTATGCATCCTACTGGCTGCTCCTAATTGTGATTTTCTGTTTACATGCTCTAAAATGCTTGTAGCCCTGTCAAAAAAGTTTTGTTGGAGATGTGAGATGTGATGATCTAGTAATCCAGAAAACTGCTTGGGAACTTTTAACCACATCAGTTGTATGAATGTCATTGTGTAAGTTTGGCTAAAGCTTTTAACCAAATAGTAGTTTTAGTAGTTGTTTTATCAATAAAAACCTAAAAAGAAAATGTTTTGCTTAAAAAAAGTATACCTTTTTTGTTGTTTATTTCATTTTGTTTTGCTTTAAAAAGTGTACTTTATTTTCTTTTGTTTTGTTTTGTTTAGTTTTGGTGTTTTTTAAAAAGTGTAATTTGTTTTATTTTGTTTTGGTTTGGCTTTATTTGTTATTTGTTTTGGTTTGGTTTGTTATTTGTTTATTTTGTTTTGCTTTGAAAAAAAGTGTTCTTTGTTTTAATTTACCTTGGTTTGGTTGGATTTGGGTTTTTTTCCATCTTTTTTGGTCCAATTTTGGTTTTGTTTGGTTAATTTTGCATTTTGTTCAGTTTTGTTTTGTTTTGCGTGTTTAAAGTGTGCTTTGTTTTATTTTACTTTGGTTTGGTGGTATTTGTTATTTGTTTTGGTTTGTTCTTTTGCTTTGCCTTTTGTTCAGCTTTGAACAAAATTGAAACAAATAAAACATTTTGGTGTTTGTTTTGTTTGTTTGGTTTTATTTGTTATTTGTTGTGCTTTGCTTTTTGTTCAATTTTGGTTTGGTGAATTTTGCTTTTTTTTCAGTTTTGTTGTTTGTTTTGTTTTGTTTTAAAAGTGTACATTGTTTTATTTTACTTTTGTTGTATTTATTATTTGTTTTGTGTTGTTATTGCTTGGCTTTTTTAATTAATTTTGGTTTGTTTTATTTGTTAATTGTTTTGTTTTGTTTTGCTCTTTGCTGAATTTTGGTTTGGTTGGGTTTGATTTTATTTGCTTTTGGTTTTGGTTTGTTTGGTTAATTTTGCTTTGCTCAGTTTTTTCCAGTTTTGTTTTGGTTTTATTTGTTTTTTTGTTCAGTTTTGGGTTGGTTTTATCTGCTGTTTTTGTTTTGCTTTACTTTTGTACTTTGGTTTATTTTGTTGTGGTTTTGCTTTATTTGTTATTTGTTTAGTTTCACTTTTTTGCTTTGATTTGGTTTTATTTGCTATTTGTTTTGCTTTTTGTTCAGTTTTTATTTTATTTGGTTTTGTTTGTTTTTGTTCTGTTTTGTTTTGTCTTTTTGTTCAGTTTTGTTTTGGTTTGCTTATTGCATGTGATTTATTCTCCCTGTATCATGTTTGTGTGTGAAGATACAAGCCTATGTTTTATTTTATTTTTAGCCTATTAGTATTTTTTTTTTTCTTTTTAAATGAAGTGCCTAGTGCCATGATACTCACTTTTGGGCACAAATCACAGATTTTTTTTTTTCTTTCTCCAATGAACCATACAGTATAGAGTACTTGGTCAGAGTGCAAGTGTGTCACAGGAGATGGCATTTTGGAAAGCTTTAAATTGGTCACATTTCAAGGGCAGTTCTGAATATCCCACGAGGCCCAGAGAACTCCAGGAGCGAGTATCTTCTGGGGCTGATGGTGGTCCTGCATCATCTTCCACTTGCTCACCAATCCCCATGACCTTGATAACCCGTCGCTGCGGAAATCTGGGTCACAAGTCTCTGCTGATTACAAAGCGGATTTTTTAGGTGCTGGTGGAAAACGTGGGGGGATGGTGGCATTATAAAATACAACACATCAGGGGCTTGTCTGATGCAATCTGGCCTTGGAACTATCGGATTGAGATGCTCAGTCCCTCCTAAGGCACAACATTTCTCACTGTCTTTCACTGATCCTGGAAAGTTGGCACTTCAAATCAAGGCTGATTTGATTAGAATAGCCTGTTCTTACAGATTCGTGCTGTCGCTGGCATTATTGTAAATACCTGGACTCATTGATTGAGTGGTTTGTAAGTAGAAGCTCTCTAAACTCCTTCCTTTGTGTTCAGCACTTTGCATCAATGCTGATTTGAGGTGTAGGATAAGGTTGTCTAATTAAATGGGTGTAGATCAATAAGGGATGGCTAAAATTATTATATGCAGTGTTCGCTCATATTATTGATTGTCCAGGAAACATCCTCTATTTTTCTCTGAACACGCCTAGCTGAGTAACACAAGAGCTATTGGTAGTAAATATTCAGAATGGGATTGCATAATAAATACACCTCTGAGATAATGCACAGCTCAGGTTTCCAACCACAATCAGTATTTATCCAGTGTAAGCCAAAGGAGATGCATTTACAGTGACTGAATAAAAACAGTGCCGACAGCAGATAAATTCTTCCCTTTTGTCAGGACTAGTGATTGATTGATTTATTGGTCAGGTGGATAAAATGAGAATTGATCTGTGATCTATAGCAGAATGAATATCTATTTTTATCAGTTTTTCATTCTGTACATTACAATGCTGTGATGCTCTAGCATTTAAAATAACTGCTTTCTTTGTAGTTTTACTTTATTCAGACAAAATATAGAATTGTAATATAGCCAATTTATTGGTTGTTGTCTGTTTAGGTTTAGAATAATTTTTGATCATTTTCAGAAAGCAATTTTGATATCTTTTAAGTTTTTATTTTGTTTTATTTTTCTTTTGACTTTTGTTATGTTTTGTTTTGTACTTTTCTGTTATTTGTTAATTTTGTTTTGCTTTGCTTAAAAAAATTGTACTTTGTTTCACTGTTGTTTTGTTTTATTTCATTTTATTTTATTTTATTACCTTTTTTTGTTATTTGTTTATTTTGTTTTCCTTTGCTTAAAAAGTGTAATTTGTTTAATTTCATTTTGTTTTATTACCTTTTTGTTATTTGTTTGTTTTGCTTTCCTTAAAACTGTGTAATTTGTTTTTTGTTTTGTTTTGTTTTATAATATTGTGGTGCTGTAGCATTTAAAACAACTAATTTCAGTTTTTGTTTTTAGTTTATTCTGACAAAATATCAAATTTTACTATAGGCCATTTATTGGTTGTTGTCTGTTTAAGTTTAGAATAATTTTTGATTGTTTTTAGCATGCAAATTTGATATCTTTTTTATATTTTTATTTATTTTTTTACTTCTATTATTTTTTGTTTTGTGTTTTTGTTATTTGTTTATTTTGCTTTCCTTCACGTGAAAAAGTCATTCATTTTGTTTCATTACCTTTTTTGTTATTTATTTCATTTTTTGTTAAAAAGTGTACTTTTTTATTTTGTTTTTTCTTTTGACTTTTGTTATGTTTTGTTTTGTACCTTTTTGTTTTGCTTTGCTGTTTTATTTATTTATTTATTTTGGTTTTGTTTCGTTTCATTTTATTTCCTATTTTGTTATTTGTTTATTTTGTTTTGCTTTGCTTAAAGCAGTGTAATTTGTTTTGTTTTATAAGGTTGTGATGCTCTAGCAATTAAAACAACTACTTTCAGTCTTTGTATTTTTAGTTTATTTGGACAAAAATATAGAATTTTAATATAGGCCATTAATTGGTTGTTGTTTAATTTAAATTGTTTTTTTTTTGTTTGTTTATTTTGTTTTCCTTTGCGTAAACAAGTGTAATTTGTATTGTTTCATTTTCATTTCATTTCATTTCATTTCATTTCATTTCATTTTGTTTTATTACCTTTTTTGTTATTTATTTTGTTTTGCCTAAAAAGTGTACTTTGTTTTTTTTCAATTCTTTTTATTACCTTTTATTACCATTTTTTGTTTATTTTGTTTTGCTTTGCTTAAAGTAGTATACTTTCTTTTTTGTTTTGTTTTTATTTAATTGTATTTTTTATTTTATTTTAGTTTTTTTCCTTTTGACTTTTGTTATGCTTTGTTTTGTACGTGTTTTTTTGCTTTGCTGTTTTATTTTGTTTTGTTTTGTTTCATTTCATTTTATTACCTTTTTTGTGATTTGTTTATTTTGTTTTGCGTTGCTTAAAACAGTGTCATTTGTTTTGTTTCGTTTTTATAATGTGATGCTCTTGCGTTTAAAACAACTAGTTTCAGTCTTTGTAGTTTTAGTTTATTTGGACAAAATTTAGATTTTTAAAATAGACCATGTATTGTTTGTTGTCTGTTTAGGTCTAAAATATATATATATATTTTTACATTTTTAGCAAGCAAATTTGATATCTTATTTGTTTTTATCAGCACAGCGGTGTGAAACACTCACCTTTAGATATCATCAACATCTGCCATTAAAAAACCCATTTCAGACCGCATTAGTCATGATATGGCATAATATATCTACAATTAATCTTTAGTTGAGTTCATCACAGTCATGCAACTTTCTAGCAATACTGAAGTTCATACATGCCAGCTCTAGTCTATTTACCGCCTCCCTTCCGGATGCAGTACAATTAGCGCCTAATTACGAATAGCAGGCATGCTGTACCTCCAAGGGGCTTTTTTATTCAGTGGCCTGGTTCCTCTCTGGATACAGCTTGGAAGTATCTGGAGACCCGCTGTTGGCACTGTCATACTGGTAATTAGGCCAAGGCACCTGCTGAAGAAGGGTGGACCAGCTGTAGGAAATACTGCGGCCCCCTCCTCCAGTGCAGCTGGAGCTCTTCACCAATAGGCCCGTGGAGACTTCAGGCCTGCTGCTTCTTCAAGACCGCTGCCTGCTTATCTTCTCTCAGGGCTTTTTGTGCTTTTGGCTCTTAGCCTGAGGGAAACATCTGACACAGCTGCCAAAGTATGCTAGTTCTGCCAGTGGCCAAGAGATAGCTGCTGGCCTTCTGTCTTTACTGTATATCTGTCGTTCCATCTTTTGGTCTTCGTTGCACTCTTTGCCCTTGTGGTGCAATATAAACAGTCAGGAAGGTCTGTTTGCAAACATGCCAACCCTGGTTTTATAATTTTATTGTATTTGTGGTACTGTGAGACTGCCACAAGCTGTTATTATACAACCAACTGCTACAAAGAAAGTGCAGTGATGCGGAAGATACAGAGAAATTTGTTATCAGTTCCCTTTTACTGCATTTAGACAGAAGGAAGATTAACACAATGCTGGATTATTTTATTTTTTATTGTTGTATTATTTTGTAGTTTATTTATTTAATATTTTATTTTATTGTATTTTATTTAGTTTTTTTTTTCTTTTGACTTTTATGTTTTGTTTTTGTACCCTTTTTGTTATTTGCTTATTTTGTTTTGCTTTGCTTAAAAAAGTGTAATTTCTTTTGCATTTTGTTTTTTTATTTAATTTAAATTTTTCTTTTGACTTTTGTTAGGTTTTGTTTCGTTTCATACCTATTTTGTTATTTGTTGTTATTTGTACTTTAAAAAAAAGTGTAAACAGTGTTCTTTTGTTTTGTTGTTTTGTTTCCTTTTCATTTTGTTTTATTTTATTACTTTTTGTTATTTATTTTGTTTTGCTTTGCTTAAAAAGTGTACTTTGTTTTAATTTTATTTTATTTTTTAATTTAAATGTTTAGTTTTTTCTTTTGACTTCTATGTTTCGTTGTGTACCTTTTTGTTTATTTTGTTTGGCTTATCTTATTAAGTGTGCTTTGTTTAGTTTAGTTTTCTTTTCTTTTTGTCTCTTAAAAGTGAGAAATTATTACCTTTTTTGTTATTTGTTTATTTTGTTTTGCTTTGCTTAAAAAAGTGTACTTTTTTGTTTTGTTTTTTATGTTATTTTTATTTTATTTTGTTTTATTTTGTTTTTTCTTTTGACTTTTGTTATGTGTTTTTGTTTTGCTTTGTTGCTTTATTTAGTTTTTTGTTTCGTTTAATTTTATTTTCTTTTGTTATTTATACTTTGCTTAAAAGCGCTTTTAGTTTTTTAAAGATATTGTTTCATTTCGTTTTTTTCTTTTGACTTTTGTTTTATTTAGTACCTTTTTGTTTTGCTTTGTTGTTTTATTTAGTTTTTTTTCTGTTTTGTTTTATTTCATTTTAGTGCCTTTTTGTTACTTGTTTATTTTGTTTTGCTTAAAAAGTGTACTTTTTGTTTTGTTTTATTACATTTTATATTATTACCGTTTATTACCATTATTTGTTTATTTTGTTTTGCTTTGCCTAAAAAAGTGTACTTTCTTTTTTGTTTTGTTTTTTATTGTATTTTTTATTTTATTTTGTTTTTTTCTTTTGACTTTTGTCATGTTTTGTACCTTTTTGTTTTGCCTTTTGATTAGCTGTGTTGTTTTATTTTGTTTTTTGTTTTGTTTCATTTCATTTTATTACCTTTTTGTTTTTATTACCTATTTGTTTATTTTGTTTTGCTTTGTTTATAAAAGTGTCATTTTTCTTGTTTGTTTTTTCTTGTATTTTTTATTTTGTTTTGTTTTTTTCTTTTGACTTTTGTCATGTTTTGTACCTTTTTGTTTTGCTTTGTTGTTTTATTGGATTTTTGTTTTGTTTCATTTCATTTTATTACCTTTTTGTTATTTATTTTGTTTTGCTTTGCTTAAAAAAGTGTCATTTGTTTTGTTTCGTTTCATTTTGTATTATTACCTTTTTGTTACTTGTTTATTTTGTTTTGCTTAAAAAGTGTACTTTTTGTCTTTTATTGTTATTTTGTTTTTTCTTTTGACTTATGTTTTGTTATGTACCTTTTTGTTTAGCTGTGTTGTTTTATTTTGTTTTTTTTTGTTTTTTTTCATTTCATTTCATTTGATTACCTTTTTGTTTTTATTACCTATATGTTTATTCTGCTTTGCTTTGCTTCTAAAAGTGTAATTTTGTTTTGTTTTGTTTTGTTTTGTTTTGCAGGCTCTTAAAAGTGAGAAATGACTCAACTGACAGCTTTCTCCAGCTATTTTAGACTTTTCTGAATGAGACTAAATTGCATTATATGGCTTGTGACCACATCACAAGAGCATGTTTCATTTACTCACACATCTGTTTGTATTTGAACACATAAGCCTGTATTTTCTTGGTTTTTGCAACTCCAGGGTATTTTGGGATTCTTTGAAGTGAGTCAAAGAAAGTGCACAGGTGCAGATTTCTATCTTTCTTCAAAAGGCAGATCAGCTTATCTTATTCCTGCGAACATGACTTAAGGTTAACATTGGGCTGTGATGTTGCTCCCACACTGAATTATTGTCCAAGTATGTGCGCTAAGCTGTTTTGATGAAGACATTAGAGATTTGGAAAACTGAAAAGCCAGAGCCAACACGTTTTTTTCTTGGACCAACTGAATAAATGTAGCCAATATGAGCAGTAGTATAAGGCAAATCAGTTGGAGGCAGGGTGTTTACAATTTATATATATATATATAAAAAAAAGCTACGTATTGTTTTTAATAATGTTTTCTTTTTTTAGGTGATCCATCTTCACTGTATAATCACATTATATACCCTGCTTATATTTGCACTCAAAACTCCTCCAATGAAACACAAAGGCTGTGATTTAATAAAAGAATATGTTTTTGTTCATTTTTAAACGTTTTCTACGGATACACGGAGCACTTGTGGTCCTAACCGTATCTTTTGTCCTTGAAAGACCCCATTTCTCAAGCATAATTGCTGTTGCTATTATATTCTTGCCTGCGGCGATATAGCCTGTGTGCTATTTGTTGCGGTTTCAGGCTACGGTACTCAACACTGAAGCTGCAATGCATTAAAGAGCCATCAGCTTTCATACTGAAGTCTAATGCGAGGTCTCAACCTCACAAGAGGTTTACACCCGAAGAAAGCATTAGTCAAGAAGTGTTAAACTGCATGAATGTTGAATAAGGAACAGTATATCTAAGTGCATGTAAGTGTTGTAATGTGTGCATTTTGCGCTTGGCTTTTGAATTTAGCTCATGCTTTCTTTCTCTCATGATAATTTAGGTCAGTGTGGTGGAGGGTGGAGAACAGAAACACTATCGATTTAATGAGAAGAAGTTAATTAACATATGATCCCTGATAACCAAAAGACGCTTCAAGCGTCTTATGCTGCCTCGTAGTTCAGATTGGTTTCGAGTCATAGTAGAATTAAAATCCCTCTGTTTTTGCATTGTTTGCTGCTAATTAATCTGCTGATGTTGCAAGTACAGAATCAGGTCTTTATTTATTTCTTTCTTAATTACTTGTGGTATCATGTCCTGATGCACCCATACCATAATGAACAGCAATAATGCAAAGCAGCATAATCTATAAGCATTAATCGCTACTTCATAACACACGATTGCAAGTTATTAAGTCAGAATTGTAAGATATAAACAATTCTGAGAACGTATCAGTATTTTTTGAACTTTATATCTCACAGTTGTGAGTTTATGTCTCTTAATTCTGGGGGAAAAAGTCAAAATTGTTTATCTCTTGCAATTCTGACTGTATTTCTTGCCGTTGTTTATATCAATTCTGGGAAAAGAAGTCAGAATTGTGAGATAAAAAGTCGCAAAACCCTTTTTTTTTTTTTTCTGCCACATCTCAAATGACGTACTGTGTTTAATGGCATTTTGTGATTGAAATGACGGTGGTGGAAAATTGCATTTGACATTTTCACGTAATTTCACCGAATTACAGGTTGATTGGACATAATCTATAAGCAACCACTGCCATTTTGGCTGATGGGACCCTAAATTCTGTGGCTCAAATAGATTAAAGGATTATCTGTCTTATCAAAGCTTTTTTTTTGTCCTCCACTCTTCATGGGTTCTGTATATAACCATATATGGATGTTTCTTCAGTTATGAGCAATTTTGGCTCTGTGGATTAGTTTATTTCATTTGTCCACTAACTGTGTCCAGCTGTGTATATATGCAGTACACTACCATTTTAAGATTTTTTGATGCTTTTGAACCGCCAAGGCTGCATTTATTTGATCACACGTAAACAAAAAAACAGTAGCATTGTGAAATATTATTAGAATTTAAAAGAACTGTTTTTTATAAATATATTTGAAGATGTAATTTATTTCTGTGATGGCACAGCTGAATTTTCAGCATCATTAATCTTCAGTGTCAGAAATCTTTCTAATATGCCAATTAGCTGCTCAATTAACATTTCTTATTATTATCAATGTTAAAAACAATTAATGTTACGGAAGCACGTTTCCGCCACTGTATGAAGGATTAACAAAAGTTAATTGCGCCTCTGTGTCTCACATTTCTGACTGAGTTGTGAGATATGAACTTGCAAATTTGACTTTATTTCTCAGAATTACGACTTTATGTGCTGCAGTTCTGAGAAATAAAATCATAACTCTGATCAATAAAGTCAGAGTTGCAAGATATAAACACAAATATTTTTTCTCAAAATTACCAGTTTATAACTCGCAGTTGTGACTTGTTTTCTCAGAATTGCAAGATATAAGCAAGTTATAAAGTCAGAACTGTGAGATATAAACTAGCAATTCAAGTCTTTTCCCCCCTCAAACCTGGACTTTATAACCCACGATTGTGAGTTTATGCCTCAAAATTCTAACAATTCTCAGGATTGTGAGATATAAACCTACAGTTGCTAGAAAAAAGGCAGAATTGTGAGATACAATTTTTGTCATGCAATTCTGAGAAAAAAAAAACAGAATTATGAGTTTATATCTCATAATTCTCATTTTATAGCTTGCAACCGCACAATTCTGAGAAAAAAGTCTGAATTCTGAGATAAAAAGTTGCAATCTTTTTTTATTTTAATATATATATTAAAACTTTTATTTTTATTTTTTATTCAGTGGCAGAAATGGGCTTCAATACTTCAGTCACTTTTAATCAGTTTAATGCGCTGTTGCTGAATACATGTATTCATTTCTTTCAATTAAAAAAAACATATTTATTTATTTATTATGTATTTATTTATTCTCAGTTGCCACATCTCAAATGACATATTGTGTTTAATGGCATTCTGTGATTGAAATTGTTGAGGTAAATTGCATTTGACTTTTTCACATAATTTGACAAAATTACAGGTTGATTGGAAATGAAATGATGGAACAGTCAAGTATTTTGTTTACAAATGATAATTACCTTGTTTTTGCTGTTTTCTCCACACATCCCATCTCATATGCTGACATTTTACACCTGTAGTGTGATCTTCATGTAAAAAAAGAAAAATAATCTGGTAACAATTTAGAAAGATTAAATGTTAAATGTTCGCAGTGTTCATTTTCTAAAGTGAGAATTCCAAGATATAAACTCACAATTCTGCCTTAATTAATCATTACTTCATAACACGCAGTTGCAAGTTGTTAAGTCAGAATTGTAAAATATAAACTCACAATTCTGAGAACGTATCAGTGTTTTTTAGACTTTATATCTCACAGTTGTGAGTTTATGTCTCTTAATTCTGGGGAAAAAAGTCAAAATTGTTTTTCTCTTGCAATTCTGACTTTATTTCTTGCCGTTGTTTATATCAATTCTGAGAAAAAGAGTCAAAATTGTGAGTTTATATCAGTTTATATCTCACAATTCTGGGAAAAGAAGTCAGAATTGTGAGATAAAAAGTCGCAATAACCTTTTTTTTATATAGTGTCATTTTTGCCACATCTCAAATGACGTATTGTGTTTAATGGCATTTTGTGATTGAAATGACGGTGGTGGGAAATTGCATTTGACATTTTCACGTAATTTCACTGAATTACAGGTTGATTGGAAATGAAATGATTGAACAGTCAAATATTCTGTTTACAAATGATAATTACCTTGTTTTTCCTGTTTCTTCACACATCCCGTCTCATATGCTGAAGTTTTACACTTGCAGTGTGATCTTCATGTAAAAAAAGAAAAAGAGCCAGTTAACAATTTAGGAAGATTAAATGTTAAATGTTCACAATGTTCGTGTTCTAAAGTCAGAATTGTGAGACATAAACTTGCAATTCTGAGAAATAAAGTGAAAATTCGGAAATATAAGTTCACAATTCTGAATTAATTTCTCAGAATTGCGACTTGCAACATGCAGTTATAAAGATATAACTGAGATACAAACTCGCGATTCTGAGAACGTATCAGTCTTTTTCCGCTCTAGATTGGACTTTTTATCTCACAGTTGCAAGTTTATGTCTCTTAATTCTGGGGAAAAAAAAGTCAGAATGGCAAGAAATTGTGAGAGAATTGCAGTTGCAAGAAAAAAGTCAGAATTGCGAGATACAAACTCACATTGACAAAGTCAAAATTTTAAGTTTTCCTCTTGCAATTCTGACTTTATTTCTTGCAGTCGTGGGTTTATATCAATTCTGAGAAAAAGAGTCAGAATTGTGAGTTTATATCAGTTTATATCTCAGAATTCTGGAAAAAGAAGTCATAATTGTGCGATACAAACTCGCATTTGCAAGAAAAAAAATCTAAATTGTAAGATACAAACTCGCATTTGCGAGAAAAAAAGTCAAAATTGTGAGATACAAACTCACATTTGCGAGAAAAAAAGTCAAAATTGTGAGATACAAACTCACATTTGTGAGAAAAAAGTCAGAATTGTGAGTTTTCCTCTTGCAATTCTGACTTTATTTCTTGCAGTCGTGGGATTTTATCAATTCTGAGAAAAAGAGTCAGAATTGTGAGTTTATATCAGTTTATATCTCACAATTCTGGAAAAAGAAGGCAGAATTGTGAGATACAAACTCGCATTTGTGAGAAAAAGGTCAGAATTGTGAGTTTATATCAGTTTATATCTCACAATTCTGGAAAAAGAAGGCAGAATTGTGAGATACAAACTCGCATTTGCGAGAAAAATTCAAAATTGTGAGAAACAAACTCACATTTGTGAGAAAAAAGTCAGAATTGTGAGTTTTCCTCTTGCAATTCTGACTTTATTTCTTGCAGTTTGGGGTTTATATCAATTCTGGGAAAAGAAGTCAGAATTGTGAGATACAAACTTGAATTTTGCAAGAAAAAAAGTCAAAATTGTGAGATACAAACTCGCATTTGCGAGAAAAAAGTCCGAAATGTGAGATACAAGCTCGCATTTGCGAGAAAAAAAAGTTGAGAAATGGTGAGTTTATGTCAGTTTATACCTCACAATTCTGGGAAAAGAAGTCAGATTTGTGAGATAAAAAGTCGCAATAACTTTTTTTTATTTATGGTGTCATTTTTGCCACATCTCAAATGACATATTGTATTTAATGGCATTTTGTGTTTTAAATGACTGTGGTGGAAAATTGCATTTGACTTTTTCACGTAATTTCACTAAATTACAGGTCGATTGAAAATGAAATGATGGAAAAATCAAGTATTCTGTTTACAAATAATACTCACCTTGTTTTTTCTGTTTTCTACACATATAACATCTCATATGATGAAGTTTTACAATTGTAGTGTGATCTTCATTTAAAAAAGGAAAAAGAATCTGTTAACAATTTAGAAAGATTAAATGTTAATAATAAAAAAACAACCTTTGGGCCATAAAAGAGCCTGAAGTTGAGGAAACACCCATCTACAGCCATAAATAGTAATTACAGTGTGTTTGCCTTTTCTGAGACATTTATGTCCATAAAGATACCAAAGCCATAATATCTTGTTATCCTAAGTACAGATTATATTACAATGCCCTAGCGAGATATTGTTTGTGAGCAGTCTGTAATCGTGTCATTAAGCTTCGGCTCTTCAGATGTTCGGGTGTGTTTGCTTTCCTGCGATGTGTTGCTAGAGATGTGTATCTCTTGGAAACAAGTTACGAGAACAAATCCACAGGAGTCCACAGATGCTGTCACAGTGACTGCTTGTTAAAATGAAATGTGGAAAGTGACCCGGAGGAGGACATTCAGTGACCCTTCACAAGCTCTATGATGGTCCATAAACTCTAATTCCCCTGCAGAGAATACATTTCCTTTCTATTTTGAATAGCAACATCCATTCCTCGCTGTCACTTTCATAATACGAGGCATGTCGCTCAGATGCTGACAAGCAAACGACAGGTCACCTCAAAATAAAAGACCTGTTGTGTTCCAGATCCATGTTTTGAGGCAATTACCTCATGTGACAAGCTATAGTTGCATAATCACGTAATCATAATCCCTATTATCATCATCCGTGTTCATTTGTTTTTATTTATAGTTGGCTGACGCATAAATCTTTCAGCATCAAACAGCCTGGGTAGTCTAAAATAGAAAATCCATTTTCCGATAAAGCCAGAATGTGTGTGTCAAGCAGGTTGTGAATTATATAATCTGAGAGATTGCTTATGCCCTTTTTTCGCCTCATGTTCCAGATGCCAGACGGAGTGAAGTTCTTAGACGGGGAATTTGAGAAAATTCCTCCCACGCCCTGGGAAAACCAAACAGTCCTAAACTACTTGGACAGAAATCAAAAGCCTCCTGGCTTCTCGACATCCCTACATCAGAAACAATGTGTGTCTGTGTGCATAATGCACCCTAGGAAAAGCACATATTTGCATTGGTTTCACCTTAAATTTATTTGTTTGCACTGGGTTGATTTGACCAGTTTTGCTGTGGCACGACCGTGGCTCCATTACATAAAAGATTTTCTTTATATAGACGCACAGGATTAGGTTTTTGGCTTTTGAAATCATGTTTGAGATTAAGGCTACAATATTTTCGAAAGTATTTCTGGTACAATCTTTGTTTTGTCAAAAACACTGCGTCAACATCCGAGCTTAGATTCAGACTGACAGGCCTCTGGTCAGTGGCGTGTAGCATTAGTCTGTGAGTGACAGACAGTTTGATGTGTTTGAACAGCAGGGGAGAAATGAAGAGAAGGGACACATATATTTCTTTGATCAGGATTTTATGTCAGGATATTGTATGACAACTGAAAAAAGAAATAAATCCAAATTCACAATCAAATATAAACAATTAAATGTTACTTGAGACTTGATGGCTTATAATTACTGATAACAAATCTGATGTGATGCATCTAACAGCATCTAATTTATTTGGTTTGAAAGCAAAGGACAAGTTTAAATGATGAATATTGATTTATTCATTGCACTAAGCTACAATTGCGTGACAATGCGTCATGCAAATTTCCCGCTTGAGTTGGAATTTTTCAACTTGCACGGAAGACGTGATTGAGGTGAATATCGTGCATTTGCTGTAAAACGCGTCACACATTGTATCATTCACATCTCCCCTATTTGTGTCTTTACATTGACTTTGCAAAATATATAATTCGCTTTGTGTAAATTCCAAAAGCGAATTGAATATTCGCATGGCGTTTTCACTCTAGATTACTCACGGTAATGTTTTTACGCCATTTGCGCAAATAAATACATTGTATGTGCTCTCCTACATTTTCCAAGATGTGTCAATAAGCTTACACACTAGACGCAATTGAGGTGAATAATGCGCAGCCGTGGTAAAACCAAGCGGCAACCTCTCGGTCTCCCTCTTGAAGCCAACATGGAACTGACTAAAACTGCAATTCATCGACTGGCCGCTAGAGACTGGCTGCAAAAGGGAGTCAATCCCATAGACTCCCCATGTTAAGTGGCCACGCCCTAAATTATGCAGAACTTTAAGGCTTAATATAATTTAAACAGATGAGTTATAAAAAAAATTCACCCCCCTCACAGTTGACATGAAGGGCAAAATTAGCTATATAGACCAAAAACACTTTTTGTACCAGGCTGTAAACATATTTTTTTCTGCTGTAAAGTTGGGCATTTTAACTGACAGGTGGATTGCCGCTGCTGTAACCACCGTTGCGCTAGGCGGGCGTGGTTTCAGCAACCAGCTCCACCCACGACCCGCCTCTTTGCCCATATTCGATTATCCGGGGGGGACGTGCAGTGACACGAATTGAATATTCGCATTGTGTTTTCGCTTTAGATTACTCGCAGGAATGTTTTTGCGCCACTCGCACAAAAACATTGTATGTGCTCTCCTAGATTTTCTGTGATATGTCAGTAAGCTATTTGGCTTGCGTGATAACGCATCATGCAAATTTCCCGCTTGAGCTTGCATTGTTCAACCTGTGCAGAAGACGTGATTGAGCCGAATATCGCGCATTTGCAGCCATCGCGCCGCTCAAAGTTATACTTTGTATATACTTTGTATATAATCTACTCGCGCAAATAATTACATTCATTTGGCGTGAACATGCCATTACTCTGTGTAAATACTAAAAGCAAAGTGAATATTCACATTGCATTATCGCTGTAGATTACTCCAGGAATGTTTTTTCACATCACATGCTCTCCTTCATTTTCTGAGAGTTGTCAATAAGCTCTTCACTTGTCGCTTGCGCGACAATGCGTTAAATAATTAAATTCGCTTTTGGTGTGAACACACCATTACTCAGTGTAAATGCCAAAAGTGAAGCGAATATTCGCATGTTATCACTCTAGATTACTTGCGGGAATGTGTTTTGCGTCACTCGTGCAAATTAAAACATTTCTTGTGCTCTCCTACATTTTCTGAGACAAGTTTGAGTGATGAATATTGATTTATTCATTGCATTAAGCTACAATTGCGTGACAATGCGTCATGCAAATTTCCCGCTTGAGCTGGCATTTTTCAACTTACACAGAAGACGCGATTGAGGTGAATATCATGCACTCGTGGAAAAACACGTCACACATTTTGTATCATTCCCATCACCCCTATTCACCGATATTTGTGTCTTTACATTGACTTTGAAGTCACAGAAAAGGAGCAGCGCCAAATGTCCAAAATCTAAAACCCAAGTTGGTCCGGTGCGTAGATCCAAAAAAACATGGAGCAATCAAACAATTAAGGTCCGCACGCGGTCGTATACCAGGCTTATAGCTCTTCAAAAAATCTTTATTAAATGCTGCATCAGAGGTCTTAAACCTGCACAGAGGGTGCAGGTGTGCGCCAGTTCATGTGGCACTGAGGAAGAGCTTTGTCTCGAAAACGTTTTGCACCTTTGCGCATTTATTGCACTTTTTGCAAGTATTTTTATGACCTCTGACGGAGCATTTAATAAAGACTTTTTGAAGAGGTATAAGCCTGGTATACGACCGTGTGCGGATCTTAATTGTTTGATTTTAACATTGACTTTGCAAATAATATAATTCGCTTTTGGTGTAAACACACCAACAACGCGCAACAAACAAACAAACGCACAACAACGCGTCAGGCAAATATCCTGCTTGAGTTAGAATTTTTTGAGTGCATGGAAGACACAATTGAGGCGAATATTGTGCATTCGCAGCAATCACATTGCGTTGATTCGCGTCTTTGCATTGACTTTGTACATAATCTGCTCTAAAAAATAGTGTCTGTCTTTGAGGAAAAAACATCATATCAAGCTTATCAGACACACTGGCCAGCTGTTGTCATCCTGCTGTTTGTCTTTGAAACTGCTAGACACAAATTCCTACTGTCAGATTTATTCTGCCCTGCTACGAGACTGACTGAGACTGACTCCCTCAGCATTTAACACACAATTCATATAAAATATTATAATGGTGGTCAAGTTTTATAATAATTTCATTCCTGTATAGCTTGTGTCTAACTAGTTCAACTGATGGTGTTACAACTCACCCCGTGTTACAAAACTCCCCTACTGAAAACGAAAGTATTGCACCTTTACATTCTGAAACAGAAATGGAGGAACAGAAAGTGAAATTTTCAGTCTGACAACATGAGTGAGTTCCTGACCTGACTTTATGTTTGCGTAATTCTTGCATTCCTTTGCTGCGTAAATGTCTAGTTCTATCGCTTCAGTGTCACTGTGGATGTTTTTCGCTGTCAGTCTGTCAGCAAGCTCTAAAGGGCACATGTTACATACTCGAAAGATGAACAGGAAAGCACTCGTTCTGTGACAGTGTGTGTTCTGTGTCTAAAACAGCCTGGTTTACTAGGTCTGACACTGCAACATCTGCGATCTTGACTATGTTGTTTTTATGATTTATGTTGGAACACAGTGCAGGTACTTCTGCTAACTGACTGATTTTTAGCACTGAAGTACATTAGAAGTAACTGTACAGTACAGAATATGTACATGCTTGCTCATGCAATTTTGTGGGAGTGTATGTGTGTGTGTTTATGTCGCATAAGCTCTGGTGGAATTACGTACACAGGTGTAGATGCTTTGTAAGCTCAGCCTGGATTATGACAGGTAAAAAGTTATAATAAACACAATGTACTTGAAGCCCCAACTTCACTTTCTTTTTACCTGTAAACAAACATATTACTCATACCTGCAGTTTTAAGTTAAATCAACTTAAAAGTACAAGTAATGTCAGCTCATAAGTTAAATCAACTTACACTGTAATAAGTTTCTCCGTTTTCAACTTAAAAACTTTTCAGTTCAGCAGCTGCCTTAAAATTTTAAGTTAAATCAGCTTAAAAGTACAAGTCATTTCAACTCACTACAATATAATACGTTTAAATGACTTGTACTTTTAAGTTGATTTAACTTAAAAAAAATTTAAGGCACCTACTAAACCTTTAGTAAACCATTTTTAAGTTAAAACTGATAAAAAAAAAAAATTTTTTTACAGTGTAGTACAAGTAATTTTAACTAATTTTATTGTAGTGAGTTAAAATGATTTGATGTTTTAAGTTTGTTTAACTTAAAATTTTAAAACAGCTGCTGAATTTAAGTTTTTAAGTTGAAACTGGTGAAAACGTTTTACAGTGTGCTTGAAAGCAGTTTTTGGTTAAATCCAAATTATTGCATTTATTAATAAACAATATGTTTTTGTTAGGGTTGCAGTGACATTAAAATTGTGGCCTAAATATATATTTTTAAGAAATATATTAAATATATAAGAATTTTTGACTTTTTGACCCTGCATAGACAGCAAAGCAAATACCACATCCAAGGCACAGAAATGGATAAAATAGTCCATGTGACATCAGTTCAACTGTAATTTTATGAATCTACAAGAATACATTCGTGCTGTCTATGCAGGGACAGAAAGTTCTCAGATTTTACAAAAATATCTTAATTTGTGTTCTTTGTGAAGGCCTGACGGGTTTGGAACGACGTGAGACTGAATAATTAATAACAAATTTTTCATTTTTGGGTGTACCGTCTCTTTAAGAATTACTAACCCAAAGTAAAGCATGAAATATGTGAAACATGCAACATGCAGTAGATCTTGAGTTAACAATTTAACAGCTCTTTCTAACAGGGTTAGTGATACCATCAGTGTGAGAAGCCCATTATTTTCCCGCTCTTTCTGTAAGAACGATGCTAATTCTTTTGCTTTACAGTGCTTTGTTTTTCTTGCACGTCAGATATTTATCATTCCTGATGAATTCTGAATTCATCATAACTGATGAAGAACTGCTGAGATGTAAGCGTGGTCTATTGTGTGAAATACAAAAAACAGCATGCGTTCAAATCTTCAAAATTGAGCAGTTGTTTTGTAGATTGAATAAGAATATTGAAAATCATTTGTCTTATTATTTACCCTAAATGCAATCTACATACAGTGTTTTGTGATTTATCATAAACTGCGATACAACGTCACATAATACTGTCTCGTGTGATATTTTAACAAACCATTGTGTTTCTCGCAGTCATTTTACACCTCATTAAAGTCATCTAACACCCACTGCCATATGCTTTTAATGCATCACTGACAAAAAAATGCTATTTTTTAGTTCTTATACGTTTGATAAATTAATTGTTAACAGAACTTTTTTATTATAAAGTATGGAAAGTAGACACAATTTAATGTTTTTTTATAAAGATCCTTTCCTAAAGGGTTGTCAGAGTTCATGCTCATAGACGCTTAGCTGATTCATGTGTAATTTTCAGTAAATGTCATTCTTTTCTGTCCTCTAAAAAGACATTTCAGGCAATGAAAGGCTGCAGCATTATACCATTATGTCTAGGCTGTGCTGAAAATGGATGTTAAAATGTGGCAGTGGAGAATAGGCCACACATAAATGTTTTTCCTTGGTACCCAAACAAGACTTCCTGGAAGAAAGACCAATTTCCAAGGTATTTAAGTGAATCATGGGCCTTGCCCAGCATGCCGTTTTAATACTTGCTCTTTTCTTTAATGATGATTTAAGTCGTAAAGTAAAAATGCTTACCAACGAATTTGTACCATGCAGTAAATTGGACATAATTACCTGCACGTTGATGATTAGAGGAGAGGATGTAGGAAGTAGCCCATTCCTCCAGTGACTAAAGGCCCAGTTTTGTGTTCATGAAAGTCAGGAGGTTTTTATTAACCCTATATATGTTGCACATCCCCATGAGATATAAAAATGAAAGGACACTCTGGACAGACACAGTTTTGGAGAAGCAGCAGAAATACAGAGTGAATCTGTAACACTCAATACCATTTTGACATCAGTTTTGATTTTCTTATCGAAACCATCCCAGCTCATTATGGTTAAATATGACGTTTGTTTAACTAGAAACGATACTTATCAATCACACGAAACTTGTTATTTTGCTTTATATAGATAGAAACCACATTCTGAAGAAGCTGATGGAAATTTTTTCTGTTCTCACTGTGGTGGGGTCCTCAGCCCAAACCAACTGTCTCAATTCTTGAAAGGTGATTGCAAGATTTCTGCTGCCTTTTTGAGGTTTCCTGTGAGGGTAGTCAGTGCTAAAGCGTTGCTACGAGCAATCGGCATACATAGATGTAAACACACACATGCAGTCTCTAAGGCAACATACGGTAAAAACACCACAGTGCCTTCCACTAGGCACAACAGTTGGGATGGAAACTCTGCAGCTGTTTCTTGTGAATCCAACACCATGCCTTTACTAGTGTTTTCATGCACAGTTTTTTTTTTTTTCCTTCCCAGATCGCTGTGAAACCTGGAGACTGAGACTTTTAATAAAACAAAATCTTAAAATTTAAATTTAAAATGAATAAAATATATATATTGATTCCAAAACACTATAAATCCATTTTGATTAATCTAAGTAAAAATGTGTTTTCTTTACCAAGAAAGTGGCTAGATAAAAAAACCCACTATTTTCAGTTTCAAACTTTCACCTAGCATCTTTAGGTTATAATAACATATCCAGATTTAAATTTTCAGACATTTATTATAAAAACTGAATATTTAATTTTTTTTTTTCCCAAAATGCAATAAATCCATTAGTGCTCTACGCTTACTTTTCTTTTTAGGAGCACAGTGAAAATTTTAGGAGCACCTTCTAATCAATAGTCAAAGTTGTAGTTTGTAATGGCATTTTTTCACTTTATTAAAAGTATGTCATCTTGTATGTCACCAATCAAATGAAATCAGTATTAATAAAATTAATTCGTACTACAGATGTGGCACAGAAGAACACAAAAATTGGCTTGTAGGTGTATTTTCATATGTTTAATAAAGCTCAGAGGTGGCATGCGTGCAATCAAATTCATAAATTCATGTTGAGATTAATGTTTTAAGTATAACATTTTGAATATAGAAACATTAAATTATTTAAATAACTGAGAAAAAGATACTTTAAAAATTAAACTAAAACTGCCAGTAGGTGGCGGTTTTAATTACTGAATCATATCATTCATTTGATTCCTTCGAACAGCTGATTCATTCAGGAATAAAGCAAGTGACTGTCTTTATGAATGGGTAATTGATTCATTGACTTGCTAGATCTGTTTAAAAACGCACTTTATTCATAAAGGAAACACCGCTGTGTTTGAACAGAGATGCGCAGTAGCTCAGTTGTGACTTTGTTTCGACGAAATAGAGCAATATCAGGCAATAGTGTTATAGTCAGACAATGTAAGTCACTTAATATTAACTTCTTGTTTATTTAACTGTTGTATTAAATCAGTATCTCATTTAGAAACTCCCTTAAAAATCATATAAAATCATATCATTTGATGTGAAATGTCCAGTAAGTGGTGCTAAAACAGTGTTTGGTTTAACGTACATATGGTATGTTTTATGTGACGTTGGTTTTGTACGTGTCTGACTTGTATGAGTTTTGACTTGAAATGTCCATTGAGTGACACTATAACTGTAGTGTTCCGTGACATTTTAAAATAACGTACTATCTGCACTACACCTAAACCTACCTGATAGTATGAACAAAAGCGACTGTGATGTAAAAACACAATCGCAAACATGACGTTTTAGCTTGTTTTTCGAACTCTCATCTTTCAGCTCTTTCATCGTGACTCATGTTTTTCACAGGATTCGTACCCAAGGATTCCACATCCTCAGTCCAATTTCATGCTGCCTAAGCTACCGAGCAAGCTTGTTACATCCGGAAAGCGAAACATATGAAGCTGTAATCATAACTGTGTATGAAAATGATTACAAGCGCTCGCAGTTTCACCGCCTCTAGTGTTTAGTCGGAAAAGGCAGTGATATGTACTTACCGTTTTGCGAAAAAGTCATCATAAGATCAGGTCGATTAAACAGCGTTTATTTAAAATAGAGATCTTTTCTAACATTTAAAATGTCTTTACTTTCCCTTCTCATCAATTTAATGCATCCTGACTGAAAAAAGTAGTAAAAATTAAATTAAAAATCTGATTCTAAACTTGCTTGCCATATTATACATTTTAAAATTGTATTAAAAATATACTTTTTTTGCATTTCAAAAAACATTCTATAAAACATGTGTCCTAAAAAATACGCAACAATTCGTCCATGAATAGTTTAAAAGGAAAGTTCACCCAAAAATCAAAATTCTGTCATTAATTATTCACCTTCTTGTGGTTTCAAACCCATAAGACCTTCGTTCATCTTCAAAACACAAATGAAGAAATTTTGGATGAAATCCAAGAGCTTTCTGACCCTGTATAGACAGCAACGTGACTTTCATATCAGGTACCGCTGTGAACGCCCGTCTAAGACTGACATGGAGAAAAAGAAATTGTTAAATATAGGCACAAAAACTATTCTCGTAGCTTTGTAAAATTACGGTTGAACCATTGATGTCACATGGACTATTTTAATGATGTCCTTACTACCTTTCTGGGCCTTGAACGTGTCAGTTGCGTTGCAGGATCAGGAAGCTCTCGGATTTCATCAAAAATATCTTAATTTGTGTTCCGAAGATGAACGATTTTTGGGTGAACTGTCTTTTTAAAAAGCCAACCGCCTCTAACTGTCAGTAAGTGGTAATTTGTATCAAAAATGAAGAAAAACATTTCACAACAACCTGTTTCTATGTGATTCAAGGGAAACATGAAGATGTTCTGTAAATCGAGAACAGAGCTTGTGGTTGTGGTTTCTAACAGGACACGCGGCTTGCAGTGTGTACGTGTATATGTGAGCACACTCCCTTAGATGGCCAGAAGCTCAGGAAACAGACAAACAAGCATTCACACACACATTTAAACTCCCACTTTGATCTGAGGCATTGTAACGTAGGGACTGGTAAAGTGACTCATTTTTTCCAGACAGACTCATTAATTGCTTGCTGGAGGATAGGGAGCCACATCTGTTGTGTTTCTGCCTTATAAGTGGTTCAAGCGTCGCACTGGCTCGGTGTGGTGTGAGGTCTCTTCCTCTGGGCTGAATGACCTTAGTATGGCTTCAGCTCTATCTATCTGACGCTGAAATCCAGCGCCAGCACTCAGATATGACATGTCTCTGTATGTGGGTTTGATTGCGGGTTGGTGTATGTGTATTAAAGGATGCCCTTTTGCATTAATGTGTCAGCTGGAAGATTTTCAGTGTAGAGATTGAGAATTGTCACCGTATAAGGCACGCTAAGTAGTACTTGAGGAATTCCAGATCACTGATCAAAGGTCGCGGTCTAGCATGTAGCATTGCAGCTTTTGTTTCATCACAGGCATCAAAGTGATGTTTCTCAGAAGTTGATGAGCGTGGTTTTCAGTGGGTTGAGCTGGGTTTTCAGTCGAATTTATTTTACTGTTCACATGGTTCCCAGTTGTAATATATTTTAAATTGTTATAATATTAATGATTTATTTGCATTTACACTACCAGTCAAAAGTTTTTGAACAGTACGATTTTTGATGTTTTTTAAAGAAGTCTCCTCTTTATTTATTTGATCCAAAATACAGCAAAAACAACAAAATTTTGAAATACTTTTACTATTTAAAATAACTGTTTTCTACTTGCATATATTTTTAAAAATGTAATTTATTCCTGTGATCAAAGCTCCAGTCTTCATTGTCACAAGGTCTTTCAGAAATCATTCTAATATGCTGATTTGTTTAAAAAACATTATTTTATTATTAATATTATCAATATTTAAAACAGTTGAGTAATTTTTTTCAGGATTCTTTGATGAACAGAAAGATCCAAAGATCAAAATTTATCTAAAATAAAAAGCTTTTTGTAACATTATACACTATACCATTCAAAAGTTTGGAGTTAGTTTAATTTTTGGGAAAGAAATGATGGAAATTAATACTTTATTTAGTAAGAATGCTTTAAATTGATCAAAGGTGATGATAAAGATATTTATGTTACAAAATGTTACATGTTTATGTTACTCTATTTCAGATAAATGCTGTTAAATATATATATATTTTTTTTTTGAGCAGCGATTCAGAATATTAGAATGATTTCTGAAGGATCATGTGACACTAAAGACCGAAGTAACAAAGCTAAAAATGCAGCTTTGAAATCACAGGAATAAATTATATTTTAAAATACATTCTAATAGAAAACAGTTATTTTAAATAGTAAAAATATTTCAAAATGTTACTGTTTTTGCTGTGCTTTGAATCAAATAAATGCAGGCTTGGTGAGCAGAAGAGATATAAACATAAAAAATCTTTTGACTGGAAAAAATATAAAATATATTTCTATATATGTTGATGTTTGACCTAAAAATATTCATCTAATTTGTGAATCGATAAAAATTGGGTTTTTAGCTATATAAATTCATGTTACAGTTTACACGGTTTCCGGTTATGTTTATAATTGTTATAATATCAGTAATTTAAAGGGATAGTTCACCCCAAAATTAAAATTCTGTCTCGTCCTCATGTTGTTCAAAACGCATAAGAACATCTTTGGAACACAAATTAAAAATTTTTGGATGAAATTCTGATGCGGAAGAGAAGAAGTTGTTGAATAAAGTCATTACTGTTTTCTTTGCGCACAAAAAGTATTCTTGTAGCTTCATAAAATTACGGTTGAACCACTGATATCACATGGCGGGTTTTAATGATGTCCTTACTACCTTTCTGGGCCTTGAACGTGTTAGTTGCATCGCTGTCAATGCAGGGTCAGAAAGATTTGGATTTCATCAAAAATATCTTAATTTGTGTTTCGAAGATGAACAAAGGTCTTACAGGTTTGGAATGACATGAAGGTGAATAATTAATGATAGAATTTTTATTTTTGGGTGAACTATCCCTTTAAATGCTTTTTATGGGCAGCTCCCAAACTCCCTATAAGATTAGTACGTCTGTATTGAGGACATAAAAGCTGACACAAGCAACGTCAAACTCAACACCTGTCACTAACAGACTGGCCATTTGTGTTTTTTAGCTCTCTGTCATTGTCCTTTCAGCCTGCTGTACACCGTTGACTCAGAGGTGTTATAAATTACAACTAAATGTGAGTGTCAGTCCTGCTACCGTCAAATCGCGGTTCTGCTTACACTCTGCGAGACACATTTGGCACAGTCACTGGAGCCTTTTATCTTTTTCTTTGCTGAATAATCATGGTGGGAACATTTTCAGAAGAGAAGAGCACTTTTTTTGTGATAACACCAGCACACATTGCTTAATGAAACAATATTGTGTGTGCTTTAATAAGAGAATGGCAGAGGATGAGGAAAGCTGATGAGAGTGCCTGGATAAAGGCTTGATAATCTCAGAAGCTGCATGTGACCCGCAGGGCTATTGCTGGGCCGCTGTCACACTTTTTGACAGCATATTAATAGGGATTTGTGCCCCAGATGTCTGCCGCTTCTGATAGGTGCCAGCACAGCATCGTCTGTTCGGAGCTCTGCCACTCCATTCCGCTCAGAAGCAAATCCCGTTTTTCTTGCATTGTATGCAAACCTGTCAAGAACTGGTGAATTACTCTGACTATGTGGAATTTAGTTCTCATTCTTCACTTGGAATGTTTGTTCAGGCACCTTGTGCACGTAGTTTGGGAAGGCCATGCGTTATACTGTAGTTTTACTATTACTATACGTAGTATTCATATTGATCTTGGAATATGTAGTTTCAAATAACAGCATATGCAGTCTATACTTTTTTCATATAGCAATAGTTTGTGTAGACATCTGTTAGCCTTTGCTTGTTTGAATTAATTTATGTTGTTTTGGGAAATGTGGGTGTAAATAAATTGGGAAAAGGATGAAAACTTAACACTGCATAGGCACTGCAACATTTGTCATACAAAAATATTCCTTCATTTCTGTCTTCTATAGATGACATTTTCCTTGGTTTGAGTGCGCCACCTTGTGGCTGAAAAAAATTAATAATTCCCTGCTGTTGTAATATTGTGAAAAACTGATTACTGTTGATTCATATTATAAACTTAATTAGAAAACATTTACTTCTATTTTATATAATATTCTTATATTATAAAATGTCATTTTAATAATTCCATGCAGCTAGAATTTTATCTATATTTGTTTTAGAGAATATTATTTACTGTTTATTTTGTGAACTTAGTTAGAAAACATTTACTTGTTTTTTTATATAATATCCTTATATTATGAAATGTCATTTTAATAATAATACCATACAGCTAGAATTGTATTTATATTTATTTTCAATAATATTGTGAAAAATTGTTTATTGTTGATTTATATTCTAAACTTAATTAAAAAACATTTACTTTTATGTTATGTAATATCCTTATATTATATGTAATTTTAATAATAATAATAACATACAGCTAGGATTTTATTTATATTACTTTTAGAGAATATTAATTGTGACAAATTGTTCACTGTTGATTTATATTATAAACTTATTTACATTTACTTCTATTTTATATAATATCCTTATACTATAAATTTTATTTTTTATAAAAAATAATAATACCATACATCTAAAACTGTATTTAGATTTATTTTAGATAATATTAATTGTGAAAAATTGATCATAAATGATATCATAAACCTGGTTAGAAAATATTTACATTTATTTTATAGAATGTTCTTATATTATAAAATGCCATTTTAATAATAATACCATTTAGATTTATTTTAAAGAATATAAGTTTTAAAAATCTAAACAAATATAACAAATGTTTCTAACTGTTGTATGATCGTATAATGAGCATCTTATAATTTTAAAGGGGATATCGGATGCAAATTGCATTTTTACATGGTGTTTGCATATAAATGTTTCTTGACACAAATCAACAGTGATACAAATACACTCATTTTTTTATTCCGTAAAAACCTAAACAGTCTTAATTATCAAGCAGTTTTGTCTTTTTGAGCAGTATGATGTCATATTGCTCAAGCCCCGCCCACAACCAATGATTGATTGTCCCGTATTAGAACATTTCCGCCCTCAGCCAGTTGTACGCTATCCGCCATTTTTTCCACACGCAAGCAGATGTATCAACAATACTTGTAAGCAATGCAGGTGTTTTGTAGTTGGATGTAGAAGTAAACATAAGAGTTTTCTTTTTGATGGTAACGCGCCACTGAATACACAAAAAATGGATGAGAGGGGTGGGGTGAGCAGTAGCTCATTATCATTTAAAGAGACATACACCAAAACAGGTCGCTGTGAACAGAGCTGTTTTTGACAAGGTATAAAGGGTGTTGTTTTACATGACCATTGAGGAATTTTAACCAAAGTATGTTGCAGACATTTCATGTAGACTCAAAAAAATCATACAAATTTGTGGAAAATGGATAATATTTCCAGAATATGATTACTCATTCATTTTATTGTTGTATTTCAGGTATACTCTTTTCCACCCTGGTGTTTGGACCTGCTTGCGGTTTCATCCTGGGATCTGTCTGTACCAACTTTTATGTGGATGCTCTGTTCATCGACACAAGTGAGTTTCAGTTCGTCCTCTGTATTTCCAAATGCAACCCAAACACTCAGTTTAGAACAACAGAAAACTGCTGCAAGGCATTTTGTTTCCCACCAACACAGCTCTTGCATCTGCTGAATAATTGAAAGCACAAGGCCTCATATTCTGTCTCACTGTCACGATCAATAATCAACAAGAGAATCAACTGAAAATGAAAAGGACAAAGAATTTTTCACTCTTAGGATGCTTACTCCTACTTGCTGATACATTATGTTGTCAAAAGTAAATTAAATCCGTTTCTATTTAAGCAGTTTGGTCATTTCAGCTACATCTGTTGCACCAAATATCCACTTATTTTTCTTCCAGTAAGAGCAGGCGCAGCCATTTGTAAATTTTATGGGTCTGGTCTCATCTGTGTCCATCTATTTTTAGCTGTACAAAACAGCTTGTTTGGCTGCTTGATACTGCAAATTGGTGTCTTACCATATTATCTTAATGTATTATCTTAATTATGAACACACTGGTTTGTAGTGCAAACAGTTTTACCGTTTACTGCACATTGTTATTCTTCTCGTTATTTCGCTATAGCGGCTAATGAACTGGACATCTCACCCATAGGCTTACTTCCGCATTAGAGAATAAGGTGGATAGCAATAAAATCTCTTTAGACAAACATTTTTAGTAGAATAAGACTTACTGAATTGCTTAGTGCTGGGCAATATACCGGTTCAAACAGTAAACCGGTGTGAATTACGTACGGTGTGAATTTTTAAAGATCCACTAAAGTGCCTTGAAACACGCTGTGTTATTCCAAAGCCAAGGCAAGCCTGCAACCTTTAACTAAAAAAGCATAACGGCTAAAGCTAACCCTTCCGTTTTGGGAAAGGAGACCAGCGGCCCCCTTCTTAGAGTAACCAATAGCGTTTCATTCAGAGTTGCCAAGTCCACGGTTTTCCTGCAGAATTGGGCTACTTTCATAATGTTGCCGCGGGTTGTTTTTCATGTCTGTGGGTTGAAGCGACCCCAGTAATGTAATATTTAGCCCCTGGAATGCTAATTTAACCAGAGGAACCCCACCAAAAAAATGTGTATTTTACCCCCGGAATGTGATTTTTCTTATTGGACGCCCCTCGAAATGGATTTGGCTAGTTTTGAGTAGCAATTGGGCAGTTTTGTTGTGAAAACCTGGCAACCCTGTTGAGTTCGGTAAAGCCGCATTTGACAGGTTATGACGGCCACAGTCTAATAGATTACCCCGAAGACTCAATATGAAACTCTTACTAAAACAAACTAATCATAATTATGCAGAGGCTGTGTAGTTTTAAAAATGTTTAATATATGGCGACTTGCGCATATTATCCGCTCCGTACTATCACGTCTCTGGTCCGGACCCAAGTCCGGAGTAGACATAATGCGAAACCAGACCTCATTTGCCGTCATCAAAAGCATATTTACACTTTCTAATTGTTCCTGTCACCTACATTGTGCACTACATGCCATTCACCATACAGAAAATACTAACACTGTAAACAAGTGACCGATCTCAGCCGCAGCTTCATAGTATATTTTTAGTGTAGGGGGCGGGACGCAACAGGTTTCTAAGGAGGATTTGATTGGACAGAAAGTTTGATAAGAAGCTGAAGTCTAGGGTGATGTCATCAAAATCGTTGATTTATATTGGTGGAAGTGAGAGACTGTAAGTTCTGAATGCTTATATCTTGTAAACGCAAATTTTGTCGTTGTTTTGGAGCACACTAGCTTATATATAACCTTAGAGGAGAAGTCCACTTCCCGAACAACAATTTACAGATAATGTACTCACCCCCTTGTCATCTAAGATATTTATGTCTTTCTTTCTTCAGTCGTAAGGAAATTATGTTTTCTGAGGAAAACATTTCAGGATTTTTCTCCATATAATAGACTGCTATGGTTCAAACTCTGGGAACCATATCAGTCCATTATATGGAGAAAAATCCTGAAATGTTTTCCTCAAAAACCGCAATTTCTTTACGACTGAAGAAAGAAAGACATGAACATCTTGGATGACAAAGGGGTGAGTACATTATCTGTAAATTGTTGTTCTGGAAGTGGACCTCTCCTTTAAGGCTAACATATTCATATACTAAAAGCCAAAAAACTTTAATTTTGATTTCATGGGGACTCTATAAAACAGTTGAAGTGCCTAAGCAAGGTAGACAGCGCCATCAGTTGAAAGGGTTTTCCTATTAACTGCATACACTTTTGAGTAATGGTTGGAAAACGTCTAGAACTATTAATAACACACGAGTAATTGTTTAACTGGACAAATATACCAACTGTAAACGGCCGTTAACACAAGCCAGATACGCTGGAGACGTCGCAGATAGGAAGAAATACTGTAGCAGGCAGATAAAGCTCACTGTTCGCATGAAAATCCTAAATACTGAATCGAAGGTTGTAGTTTATATCAAAATATCTCTAGAGTTGTAATATCTTACAACTCTATAGCGTTAGTGTTAATAAGCGCCACCTGCTGTCAGAGAAAGAATTTGCGTCTCATTCACCTCGTTTGTTGTTTTTGTTTCATTCGGATGTTTAATGTAGCAGCATGATATCACAAAGCTAAGGTCAGACCATTCTGTTTTTGCTTTAATATTTAAATTACACAATCTAACTGACATTTAAACCGCTTATGCAACATGTAGCATGTTTGTTTGGATTAAAATGCAGTGGTTCTGCAACTGTTTCTTGCATTCGGTTTTATATAAAGTCCCAGTCAGAAAAAAAAGTGATAAACGGGCCATGAAACCGTGATACAGAATTTTTGGTCAAAACCGTCAAGCCCTATCAGTGACTTCAAATGACTTTGAACAGCTCAGTGGTTTTGATGTCAGATGTCTGTGAATTGCATCATGTAATTTGCTTTGCTGTTTTAGAAGTGAATCTTCTCAAGTGTCTGCATATGTGAAAGACTTATCATTTCTGTACACATTATTTATGTATTTACCATTCTGTATTTGCTTTTCTCAGCTAAGCTGGACATCACTCCTGATGACCCCCGCTGGATCGGTGCATGGTGGGGCGGCTTTCTCCTCTGCGGTGCCTTACTCTTCTTTTCAGCCCTCTTCATGTTCGGTTTCCCCCAGTCTCTGCCCAGAAAGGAGGTGGAGGGAGGTCTTGAGAGCGAACAGGCCATGCTGCCCTCGTCTTTACCCCAGGACTACGAGAAATCCAAGCATAGCAATGGAGTCGTGCAAAACTACCAGCCCAACAGCAACAGTCTGTCTTGCTGCCAGCAGCTCCGAGGTATCAGTGCCAGTCACTGGCTCCATTCACTACATTACACAACCGCTAAACACTTCCTTTTCACTGAATCTAAGAGCTCCAAATTCACCATGTGATGTTCGATGCACTCGTATTGAGATTAGTCTGCTTTAGCTGAATACGGTTACAGTTGTCTTTACGTAATAAGAAGAAATGCTAGACGCAAACACCTGATGTGGGTTTTTTTCTTGATTAAATCTGTCTAAACTTTACCGGACATCTTACTCTAATCGCAAGTCTAATTATACTTAATGGTACACTGAGGAGGCAATTAGACAATTAGAGTTAAGTCTTACTAATTAGCCGGCCCACACGGAATCTGTAGAAAGCTCAGCAGATTTCCACTGAATGTCTACACATCCACATCCACTTATGTTTTAGCATAAAGAAAAAATAAATGTTATATAAATGTTAAAAATGAAATAAAAAATGTTTAGTAAAACATATGTACTTTTTTTCATTTTCACTCAGTTTAAGTTAAAATAAAATAAAATAAAATAACTGAAATTAAATAAACTACAACTAAAAACAAAACTTAATTTATTTATTTAAAACTATATAGGCATATAAAAAACTAATAAAACTAAAATTAAAATGAAAATAAATTAAAAAATAAGTATCCTATAATACTATAAAACTCTAATGATACTAACCTAACACTGGCTGAAATAAAACCTAAATATTAGATGAAAAACTAAAAATGTAAAAAGGTATACTAAAATTACTAAACTAAACCAAAATTAAAGCTAAATTGAAATATTAAAAAAATAGTAATAACATGATAATAGAACTGACAAAAGCTCAGAACAAAATGACAAAAAATTCAATTTAATTTAAAAGGAAAACTGAAATTATTAAAAGATTATATCTAATAGAAAATATTAATACATGTCATATAAACAATAGTAAAATAACACTGTTATGTTTTGTCATTAGAGCAGATTCCATTATTTAATTTTGCTTTCACCAGTTAATAGAAGTGCAGTACTATCATCTTTCCTATTAAATGTTTTTCCAATTGCACAAAGTGGAGGGTGGGAATTTATTTATTATATAACAGGATAAGGTCAGGTGGTCGGTGCACTGTAGAAAAAAAAAACATTAATTTTAACAAAGTAAAAAAAAAAATATATATATATATATATATATATATTTTTTTTTTTTTTCATTTGGTTTAAGTTTAAATACTAAAACTAACAAATAACTAAAATGAAATGAACTAAAACCGAAACAAAACAATATTACAGGCATATTTTAAAAATATGAAAACATATTATAACTTAATCACAAATGTGTAATAGTATTCAGTAATTCCTAAAATAACACTGCCTGAAACAAAATTCAAATAGTAATTAAAATGACAAAAGCTCATAACAAAATGATTAAAACTTTAACTAAAATTAAAAATATAAATAAATGTCATATAAACAATACTATGAATGTGTAGTACTATGAAGTCAATACTATGAAGTATATTGCGTAATTTAATTTTGCTTTCAGCAGTTAATAGAAGTGTATACTCTCATGTTTCTTATGAAATGTTTTTCAGTTAGACAAAAAGTGGAGGGTGATAATTTATTTATTATATAACAATAAAGTCAGGTGGTTGAAGCACTGTAAAAAAAAAAGTAAGATATATATATATATATATATATATATATATACATATTAATTTTCATTCAGTTTAAGTTTAAATACTAAAATAACTAAAATTAAATAAACTAAAATCAAAAACAAAACTTACTAAAATAACACTACAATTTTAGCTTTACTAAAATTACAAAAAAACTACAACTGAAAATGAATAAAGCTAAAATTAATGCTTATAAAACTAAAAGTGAAATTAAATAAAGCTAAAATATAAATAAATAAATAAATAAATAAAAATGACAAAAGCTTATAACAAAGTGACTAAAACTGAATTTATAAAAGGATAAAAACTAATTGAAAATATTAATACATGTTTTTCAGTAAGACAAAAAGTGGAGGATGGGAATTTATTTATTATATAACAATTAATTTAGGTGGTTGGAACACTGTAAAAAAATCATGCCGTTAAGAGTATTTTCTTGAAACAAAAGCAACACTGCAAGATATTAAGACTTATGCATGCAATTATATATTTATGCATTGTTTCTTCATGAATAAATTATCTGGTTTCAAATATGACATTATTGACGTTTTTGTTTAAAAAAAAAAATCTATAGCAGTGAGGAGAGAGGTCAGAATTTGATTAATTCGATTTTTTTCTTTGGAGAAACGTGCAAAAAGCAAACAAACGAAAATTAGAGTCAGAATTTTAAATATGATTCCATCCAGACATAAAGAAGCACTAAAGCTTTCAGACTGAAAGACTTTTTGCATGCTAACTGTCACTCTCTGGGTTCATACTGTCATTCTTGTTTCTCGCCTGTTTGTCTGTAAATAGAGTAATTGTTATGCTGGCGTTGCTCTATATTTGTAAGGCTCTCATTTTGTACAACAGCATCCATCAATCATGTAAGATCTGATTACATACTAGCTAATGTGATGCATTACTAGAAGAAGCCATGGCGGCACAAGCTAAAGGCAAACGCACAAGACTGCGCAGCAATAATGCAGGCAGCTTTTGTCCAACACGGTCAATGCATTTTTCAAGGTTTTGCCATCTGGAATAAATGCAGTCTCCGTTGTGAAGTTTCAGACGCATCTGTCAGATGTATCAATCAAAATGAAGCCTCCTCAAAATGTATCCGCAGCTCTGCAGCACTTTAGAAAAGAAACTGGAAATTAGGGGGTGAATGTCTGTTGATTGCATCATAAATCATCTGTTTCTTCATTCACGTCTAACAAGCGTCAATCTTAACTTTTACTGAATGCTATAGACTAGACTAGTCTGTCATTACGCTGTATTTTGGGCTCACTCACTAAACTCTCTCCCCGTCTCTTCACTCTGTCGCTTCCTCTTTCACTCCAGTTATTCCCAAGGTGACCAAGCACCTGCTGTCAAACCCAGTGTTCACGTGTATTGTCTTAGCTGCCTGTATGGAGATTGCTGTTGTCGCTGGTTTTGCTGCCTTCCTGGGCAAATATCTGGAGCAGCAGTTCAACCTCACCACCACCTCTGCTAACCAGCTGCTGGGTGTGTATAAAACACATATTATAGGCACACACAAATACACACTTACAGTGGGCTCCAAAAGTCTGTCTTTTTTTTTAACCTTTTTATCCTGTTCCTGCTGAATTTTTAGCGTGAAATGTGTTTTTCTTATTAATTTTGTAATTTAATTTTTAATACAATTTTTATTTTTCATTAAGATTTAATTGCAATTAATTTTTACTGTTTTTATAATTCAATTTTTGTTTCTTTGTGTAATACGGTTTTGCATTGCAAATTATTTGCAACAAATGTGTTTCCTGTTTTTGTTTTTTTTAATTTAATTTTAAATGTAATTACAAATAATTGTACTATTTTTTCTAATGCTATTTTTATCGCAAATTATAAAAGAACAATTTTTTATATTATATATATTATATATATTTAATAGATTTCTTTTTAACTATTAGCAAAAACTGTATTTTTTAATTTAACAACATTAATTTCTTTGCAAATTATTAGAGGAAAATGTCTGCTTTGCGTTGTTTTCAAATGAAATTTAAAAAAAAAAAATTGTAGCAAATCATAGCAGATTTTGCTCTATTTTTAGTGTCATTTACTGCTGTTTTACAAATTGTATTATTAATGTAATTAAAATTATTTTTGCTAATACAATTTCATTGAAATTATAACAGATTTCCCCCGTAGTTTTAGTGTTATGTACTAATGTTAATATAAATTGTTTTTTTTAACTGTATTTTATTATTATTATTATTATTATTACTAATTTAAGACAAATCATTTAATTTGCTAATTATTAGCAAAAATGTATGTTTCCTATTTTTATATTTTTATAATCAGAATTAATTAGACAATTTATTTTTCTAATACAATTTTTGTTGCAAATTATTAACAGAAAAATTATTACCATTTGTTCCCAAATTTATATTAGTTTATAATTAGCGTTATGTAATTTATAATGCTTTTTTTTAGTTCGTACTATTTTTTCTAATACAGTTTCATTGCAAATTATAGCAGAATTCTCCCTATTTTTAGTGTTATTTACTAATGGTTTACAAATTGTATTATTAATGCATTTAAAATTGTTTTTGCCATTACAATTTAACTTTAAATTATAGCAGATTTCCCCCTATTTTTAGTGTCTATTTTATTATTACTAATTTAATACAAATCGTTTAATGTGCTAATTATTATCAAAAAAAATGTGTGTTTCCTATTTTTATATTTTCTCTAATTACTATTAATTACTATTTTTTTCTAATACAATTTTTGTTGCAAATTATTAACAGAAATTAAATTTATAATGCAATCTTTTTTACTACTTTTTTCTAATAGTTTCATTGGGAATTATAGCAGATTTCCCCCTATTTATAGTTTTATTTACTGATGTTTTACAAATTGTATTTTTTTCCCCAAAAATATTAGCACTTTTTCTATTTTAATGTATTTTCTATGATTATTTTTACTGATTTAATAAAATCATTACATTATTCATTGCAAATTATTAGCAAAAATGTATTTGTTTTATTTTTATTATTTTTTCTAATTTAATTTGAAATGTAATTAAAAATTTTATACAATTTTTATTACAAATTATTAGCAGAAAAAAATCACAATTTTCTGTTTTAATATTCTATACTAATTAAAAAAAAAATTAATTATTAGCAAAGCAATCTATTTTTAAAATGTGTATTTTTTTTAATAGCATTTATTTTATTGCTAATTATTAGAGAAAGAAGGCTGTTTGGCTTTGTGTTCAAATGAAACTTTTAATACAATAATTTTTACTTTTTTTTCTGTTACAGTTTAATTGCAAATTATAGCAACATTTACTGTTTACAAATGATATTTTTCCCCCAAAAATATTAGCAGTTTGTCTATTTTTGTTGTATTTATTTATTTATTTATTTTTAATTTTTTTTTACAAATTTAATACAAATCATTTTTAAATATACAGACAGAAAATTACGCATTTTTCATTAAAAATCACTTTAAGTGAACTACATTTGGATTCCCAGATTTTCAGGACTTTCTCAGACTTTTGGAACTTACTTTATCTGAACATATTTATCTTTGACTCTTATCCAGTAAACCTGAAAATGCACAAATTATAATTTATAATTGTAACATTTGCATTTATTTATTTAGTAAAAGCTTTCATCCAAAGCGACTTACAAATGAGGTTTACAACAAAAGCGATTTATCAACATCTGAAGTGCGGCAATACAAAGAAAAGCACAAAGATAAAAGGTTATTCAGGTACACAGCAATGCTTTATTTTACATAACACATTATTCTGTGGATATTCTCTTGGTAAACAGGGATGACAGCCATCCCGTGTGCCTGTCTGGGCATATTCTTGGGAGGTTTGCTGGTGAAGAAGCTGAACCTGTCTGCTCTGGGAGCCATTCGAATGGCCATGCTGGTCAATCTGATCTCCACCGCCTGTTACGTGTCCTTCCTGTTCCTGGGCTGTGACACAGGACCTGTCGCTGGGGTGACCGTCGCCTATGGCAACGAGTACGGACGGCTCAGCTGCTTTTTTCTCCTCACAGCCTTGTTATTTTTTGTGCCATTTATAATGTCTTTGCAGAGGATGACAAGTCTACATGCTGAAACCTCTATTTTTGTGTTGTATGTATGGATGAATCAGCAACAGTGTTTTATAGATTTCACTGATTTCTTATGGAGCGTTTCAACAGCAGTAGGAAAAGGAGAAAATGGATTAGTAATACAACCCAATTTATTTTCCAGGCCCACATGGAATCTTTGCTTATAGATCTGCACAGATAGTGCTGTGGATTTTGATTGATCTCAGAGACTTGAATGTTTTAAATCTGTTCATTTGTTGATTCTTTCTGCTGTTTTTGTCATCACACCAGTAGGTGGCAAAAATTTGTGTATTTTTTGTGAGGTTTGAGTCATTGAACCGCTCAGATTCAAAACAAGTGATCGAAACAAGTCTTATACTTAATTAACAACATTTTTTAGAAATTGCAAAATTGATTAGAGATTACTTTTAATTTAATTATTATATTTTATGTACATTTTAATACAGTCAATTTTTTTTTTGATTATTAATTATTAGCAGAAAATATTTGTTAATAATAACATTTTCTGCTAATAACTGGCAATGAAATAAATAGTGTTGCATTAAAAAGAAAAAAAATCTAATAATTAAAAAATATGTTAAATTGTTAAAAATAGGGAAAAAATCTTTTTTAATAATTTAGAAAAAAACAATCTGAAAAATAGAATAATAAATAATATAAATTAACAAAATAAAAATAATACAAATTAATAGTTAATAATAATACTACAAATAGTGAAAAATAGACATTGACGTTTAGTAATTTGTAACAAAAAGTGTATTAAAAGAATATTACAAAAGGTCATTTTAATTGTATTAAAATTGAATTAGAAAACCAGACATAGTTTTTCTAATTTAATTATAAAAATAAGAAAACAGAAATAGTGTTGCAAAAAATACTAACAAATAATAATAAAAAAAAACAATTAAATGAGTAAAACTGTTCATAAAAATACAGGAAAATCTTCCGCTAATAATTAATATATATATATATATATTATATATATATATATAACTTTAAAAAAAACTAATAATGAAATTAATAGTTAATAATAATAACAACAACAACGACAACAGGGGAAAACGGACATTTCCTATTAGTAATGTGCAAGAAAAAAATTATGAAATAAATATAACAAAAATAATTTAATTGTATTAAAATTTAATTAGAAAACTATTTTTATTGTTAATTTATATTATTTATTATTGTTTTTAGTAATTTAATACACTTTTTTCCTAAATTTAATAGTAGATTATTTTTTATAATCATTTTCACTAATTAAATATAATAAATATATTTTAAATCTATTTTAATTATTAGCAGAACATGTCTGTATTTCCTGTTTTAATTTTTTTCGAATTTAATTTTAATACAACTAAAATGTTATTTTTATAATATTCTTTTAATTTTTTTTTTAAATATTAGCAGAATACATCTGTTTTTTTATTTTTATTTTATGATTTTTTTAATATAATATTCTTCTAATATAATTTTTGTTGCAAATTGCTAATAGGAAATTGCTATTTTCCCCTTTTTTTAGTATTATTATTAAGTGTTAATTTTTATTACTTTTATTTTTGTAATTTATTACAATTTGTTTCTTAATTATTAGCAGATGATTTTCCCCATTTTTATAGTCATTGTTACTATTTTAATAAAATATTTAATTATTAATTATTTTTAATGCTTTTTTATTAATTATTTTAATGCAACTATTTTTCATTGCTAATCATTAGCAGAAACAAAAATTTGTTTTCCTATTTTATTTTCTAACTTAATTTCAATACAATAAAAATTCTTTTTACTTTTATTTTAATACGCTTTTTGTTGCAAATAACTAATAGAAAATTTTTAGTATTATTTTTAACTATTAATTTATACATGTATACATATTTAATTTAATAAAAAATGTAGTTATTTTTTCTTCTTTTTAATGCAACGCTATTTTATTGCAAATTATTATCAGAACAATTTTAGTGAAAACAGTTTAAATGAATTAGATTTTGAGTCCCAGATTTTCATAATTTTTACACATTCAGAATTCTTGTCAGACCGAGATTGACAAACTAAATAAACTTACATGCCCCTCTTGTTCACTCAGTCAGCAGATGTTTCATTCATTCAGCTAGCTCAAGAACAAGATGTCAGTGCCGCTCCAGTTTGTTCAGGCTCGAAACACAGACTCGTTCAGCATTTGTTTAATATTTGTGTGTATAACATCCCACCCTATTGGCTTCCCCCCCAAAATGAGACCAATTCAATCCCCAAAAGTCAAACAATTCCATCTGGGCCTGCTAATATGTAAGCCGTTAAACAAGCAGGGCTGTAAATCCTGAGGTTTGCGATAAATCAGATGAACTCACTGACACGAAATATGTCAAACACAACACAAAAGAACCAGTTTCAAACAGGTGAATGTGTGTTTGTGTGTATATAGGACACTGCAAGTAGGCCAGAGGCCGGAAGCCCCCTGCATGAGTCATTGTAACTGCTACACTTCATCCGTTAGCCCCGTTTGTGGCTCCAATGGTGTGACCTACTTGTCCTCCTGTTTCGCTGGCTGCACCAGAGCCATCAGCACCGGACTTCCATCTCCTCTCTCTCAGGTCATTACCCATCTCATTTACACAACAACGTTCGTCTCTCGCTCCTTCTTTCCTATTCGCTGTCTGGTATTCTCTGTGTGTCTGTTTTTCTCGCTCTCTGCTTATTTTCTGGACAGCACATGTCCAGCGTGGGTCATTAGAAGCGAAGCCCACGTCTCTCATCAGATATACAGTATGTCGGAAAGGACACAGAGTTCTGCCTGCCAGGCATCTTAATGGCCACTGCAATATGGGCCTCTGCACTCATTACCATACAAAGCGAATGGTCCAAACTGGAATAGAGGAATCCAAGACAACAGTCACAACCATTATCGTAATTGAGCACTGGCTCACGACATGAATATACCAACTGGCGGGTTTAATGAGCCTGTTCCTGCCAGGGTTGGTGGGTGCATCAGTTCTCTGTAGATAAAATTGACTATAGCACATTCAGACAGCTAATAATGACTCGTTTACTTTACACCAGTTCGCTAAAACCCTCATTTAATATTTACATAATTGTTTTTGTTTTTTTTTTTAAATAAACTCACATTTTAATTTTGTTCAATGGTGGCATATATTGAATGATTTAAAGTAGATTATGAATGCTTGAATCTGATTGGCTGACGAACGTTCTAAAGTGTGCAGTTATTTTTCATTGTGAAATATAAACTCGCATTTCTGAGAAATGAAGTCAGAATTGCGTCATATAACTTCGCAATTGTGAGTTGTAAAGTAAGAATTGTAAGACGTAAACTCACAATTCTGAGCTTAGCTTAGCTTAAGCTTAAGTTTAGACAGCTCAAATATGCATTTTAGTCTGGGACTAGATGAAGTCTTGTCTGTGAAACCAGGGGTATAACTCGCAATTCTGAAAAATGAAGTCAGAATTGTGTGACAAAATAGCAATTGCACGTTCTAAAGTCAGAATTGAGAGATATAAACTTGCAATTCTGACATTTTTCTGAACTGTGAGATACAAACTGACATTCTGACAGTATTTCTCGCAATTGTGATTTAATATCTCGCAATTCTGAGAAAAAAAGTCTGAATTGTAAATTTATATCTCGCAATTTTGACTTTCTTTCAAAACTGCAAGATAGAAACTCGCAATTGCAAGAAATAGTCTGAATTGTGAGATACAAACTCACATTCTGACATTATTTCTCGCAATTGCGATTTATATCTCACAGTTCTGAGAAGAAAAGTCAGAATTGTGAGTTTATATCTTGCAATTCTGACTTTATAACTCGCAATTGACCCTTTGCGAACAGCTTGATTGACAGGCGATCTGACCAATCATAACTCTGAATCCGCAATTCTGTCTGACAAACAAATCAGACAGGAGAGTAAACTAACTTTGGTGGACTTAAACTTGAAAAAAAATTATGTGTATTGACGTCTTTCCATGGGTGAAATAAAATACCTTCTGATGTTCATTCATGTTTTTTACGTGTTTTAAGTAAAGAAAAGACTATTTCACGAGTCATCTAATAAGGCACTACAGTGATCTGGGCGGGTTTTTGTAAAGGGTCAGTCGAGAGAAAAAAGTCTGAATTGTGAGATATAAACTCACAATTCCAAGAAAAAAAGAATTGCAGTTTTGCTATTTTGACGTCATTTACACAATTCTGACTATAACTCACAGATGCGAGGTTATATCATGCAATTGCGAAAAAAAAGTCAGAATTGAGATATAAACTCGCAATTGTGAGAAAACAGTAAGAACCGCAAGATGTAAACTCACAATTGCGAGAAAAAATCAGGCCTGCAAGATATAAACTCGAATTTGCAAGAAAAAAAGTCAGAATTTTTAGATAAAAACTTGCAATTGCGAGAAAAAGTCAGAACTGCAAGATATAAACTCTTATTTGCAAGAAAAAAAAGTCGAATTGTTAGAAAAAAAACACTTGTATTTGCGAGAAAAAAGTCTGAATTTTGAGGTAAAAACTTGCAATTGTGAGAAAAATATCAGAATTGCGTGATAAGTCAAAGAAAAGTCTGAATTGTGAGATACAAACTCGCATTTGCAAGAAAAATGTCAGAATTGCAAGATATAAACTCGCAATTGCAAGAAAAAAGTCAGAATTGCGAGACAGAAACTTTAAATTGTGAGAAAAAGTCAGAATTCCGAGATACAAACTTGCATTTGCGTGAAAAAAGTCAGAATTCCGAGATACAAACTTGCATTTGCGTGAAAAAAGTCAGAATTGCGAGACAGAAACTTGCAATTGCGAGAAAAAGTCAGAGTTTTAAGATAAAAACTCAAAATTGCGAGAAAAAAGTCTGAATTGCAAGATATGAACTCACAATTGCAAGAAAAATGACAGAATTGCGAGATACAAACTTGCAATTGCGAGAAAAAGTCAAGAGTTTTAAGATAAAAACTCACAATTGTGAGAAAAAAGTCAGAATTGCAAGATACAAACTCGCATTTGCGTGAAAAAAAGTCAGAATTGCGAGAAGTCAGAATTTTACTTTATCACAGTTGAGTTTACATCACACAGTTCTGAAATAAAGTCAGAATTGTGAGTTTATATCTTAGTTCTGACTTTATTTGCAATTGTGAATTATAAAGTCAGAATTGTGAGACATAAACACAGTTCTGACTTTTTCTCAGAATTGCGTGATGTGCGTTGAGTCCAGTTGCGAGATACAGACTCACATTTGTGAGGACAAACAGCCAGAATTGTGTGGAAAAAAGTCAGATTTGTGATCTCACGCCTACATAATTGCATTTTATTATGTTTTATTACTCTATTTCTCCCACTCTCTCTCCCTCACAAACCCATACGGTATAAACACACTTGCACAGAAACATGTTGTTAGTGCTGCTTTGATGATTTTATGAGTAAAATTTAAAAGCTACATGTAAATTGTCACTGGAATGTGAATTTTACCAAGGGAAAAATTTAAAGTGTATTTTACCCTCCAGAACACGGTTTTTCCCTCCGAAATGTGATTGGGCTAGTTTTGGGAAAGTTTTAAGGAGCAATTAGACAGGTTTTGTTTTGAAAACCTGGCAACCCTGCTGCGTCACCACCTCGGGTGTGGATAATTTTCGAATAATTCAACAGCCTGTCATCAGTTATTCTTTATATAATATTTGCACACATCAGACAGCAAAATTATTAGCATAATTGCTATTTTATTTTATGAGGAGAGCATAAATGGCATAATTAAGTCATTTGCTGACTTTGTAGTGATTGGGATGACTTGTATTTTCAGAACATGACGGGATGCGCGTGTATCTCCGCATACAATGACTTGCCCACGGCTGTGCCGGGCAAATGCCCGCGTCCCGGCTGTCAGGAGGCCTTCCTTACCTTCCTGTGTGTGATCTGTGCCTGCAGTATGATCGGAGCCATGGCCCAGACGCCCTCTGTCATCATCCTCATCAGGTGACTCGACTTTTACTTATTACACGGTGAAATGAGATTAAAAACAGAGCTCCTGTGTTATGGCTCGTGCAAACCAAGAACGATAACTATAAAGACATCTATTATGGATATCATTATAGTTATCTTTATAGTGAGCACCGCAGTTTTGTCATTTGAAAGCTATAAAGGCTCAAGCTATTTAAAGCAGAAAGAATTCTATTTGGCTGTCAAGTTTTTTTTATTGTCCATCAGCTGGAAAAAAATGGCTTTGAAAGTGATTCCAATGATAGCATTCCTGGTGTAAACTTTTAATTATTCGTATATGATCAGAATGATATGTTGAAGTCAAAAGTTTACATGCATCTTGCAGAATCTGCATGTTATTTATTTTAACAAAATAAGAGGGATCATACAAAATACATGTTATTTTTTATTTAGTACTGACCTGAATAAGATATCTCACATAAAAGGACTATTTACATATAGTCCACAAGAGAAAATAGTAGTTTAATTTATAAAAATGACCCTGTTCAAAAGTTTACATACACTTGGTTCTTAATACTGTTGTTACCTGAATAATCCACAGCTGTTTTTTTTTTTTTTAGTGATAGTTGTTCATGAGTCCCTTGTTTGTCCTGAACAGTTAAACTGCCCGCTGTTCTTCAGAAAACTCAACTTTTTACACCGAGAACAACTGAGAGACTCAGTTGGTTCAGATGGAAAAACTATGCGTTAAGAGTGGGGGGTGAAAACTTTTTGAATTTGAAGATCAGGGTAAATTTAACGTATTTTGTCTTCTGGGAAACATGTAAGTAGCTTCTGTAGCTTCTGAAGGGCAGTACTAAATGAAATATGATATTTAGGCAAAATGAGAATAATGTACGCATTCTGTTCAAAAGTTTTCACCCCCAACTCTTAATGCATCGTTTTTCCTTCTGAAGCATCATTAAGCATTTGAACCTTATGTAATAGTTGCATATGAGTCCCTCAGTTGTCCTCACTGTGAAAAGATGGATCTCAAAAATCATACAGTCATTGTTGGAAAGGGTTCAAATGCACAAAAATGCTGATAAACCAAAGAATCTGTGGGACCTGAAGGATTTTTCTGAAGAACAGCAGGTAGTTTAACTGTTCAGGATAAACAAGGGACTCATCACTAAACAAAAAAAACAAAAAAAAACACAGCTGTGGATCATTCAGGTAACAGCACTGTATTAAGAATCAAGCATGTGTAAACTTTTGAACTTTTCATTTTAATAAATTCACTTAATATTTTCTCTTGTGAACTATAAATGTCTTTCATGTGACATATCATATTCAGGTCAGTACTAAATAAAAAATAACATTCATTTTATATGATCCTTCTTATTTTGGTAAAATAATCAACATATTGCAGATTCCGCAAGGTGTATGTAAACTTTTGAACTTTTGTAGTTCACCCAAAAATGAAAAATCTGTCATTAATTACTCACCCTCATGTCATTCCAAACCCGTAAGACCTTCGTTCATCTTTGGAGCACAAATTCAGATATTTTTGATGAAATCTGAGAGCTTTCAGATCCTGCATAGACAGCAACTCAACTGACACGTTCAAGGTTAAAACAGTCCATGTGACAGCAGTGGTTCAATTGTAATTTTATGAAGCTACAAGAATATTTTAGTGTGCAAAAAGACACAAATAACAACTTTATTCAACAATTTCTTCTCTTTCGAGTCAATCTTCACCGCATGTTCATGACAGTACCATATTTACTTTGAATCTGCATAACTTTTTTGTGTGTGTGTCATGAATGTGTATGAATATAAATGTTTCTGTGCTCAATATGTGGACTTGTCTCTTGCTCTTTTAGAACTGTGAGCGCAGAGCTGAAGTCGTACGCTCTCGGAGTTCTTTTCCTGTTACTGCGACTGTTAGGTGAGATATCGCCGCTCAGCACAATCACATTACAACTCAAACGACATGCTTTAGAGTAATCTGTTTGCCTCACCGAAAGCAGCATACTAAAGAGACAATTTCCTCGCAATCCAAAGTGTCATAAAACAAGGACAAGTTCATTTGCCACTTCTGTTCGAAAAAACAGTAGGATCCTAGCAGTCAAATTAAAGCTGTTTGTCATAATTTAGAAGTTCTCAACTTGCTTTATCATTCAGGATATTAAGACTTTCTACATTTGCTCAATATTGCAAAACACGTGAAGAACAAAATCAAAATGACAGTTTGTCTTCATCTAAATGATGCATAAACCATCTTTCAGGCTTCATTCCTCCTCCTTTGATTTTTGGCGCCGGGATCGATTCCACATGCCTGTTCTGGAGCACCGAGTGCGGGGACAAAGGCGCCTGTCTGCTGTACGACAACGTGAGCTACCGGCACCTGTACGTCAGCATGGCCATCGTCCTCAAGATCGTGGCATTCCTCCTCTACACAACCACCTGGCAGTGCTTGCGCATAAACTACAAGAAATACATTAAAAACAATGAGGGATACGTTACGCCAACAGAAATGTTCTCGTCCAGCGTCAATCTGGACAGTCTCGGCAAGGACAGCAGTCAGAGCCAAGTCAATAGGACTAAATTTATATACAACCTGGAGGATCACGAGTGGTGCGAAAACATGGAGTCCGTTTTATAGTAGGTTCGTGCTAATTCAAGCGTCGTTCTACTGAAGGATCGTCTCTTATTCCAGGATGTTGCGCTTTATTGTAAACTCCTTCGAACTTGTCTACTGGGTCCATCTTGTTTTTAGAAGTACTTAAAAGGTGTTTTTCCAGTGCCAGTAAAATTGTAGTAGTTAGCTGAAGGCGTCTACTTCAATGCCTGACTGTGTAGCTGGTTTGCGAACTTCACACAGCCATGCATTAGCTGAATGCAGCCACAAGTAAAAAACTATATATATACAACTAAAATCAATAAGTAACTTGTCATTTATTATCTGGCTGGTTGATGCTGGTTATGTTCTCGGTCTCCATCCCAGTCCGTTATTATTACGGGGATCATTTAGTACATTTCAACCAGTTTATCAATACTAATATATAATTCTATTGTATACTACATACTGCAATTTTGTACTATACATATATATGAAAACAATATCACTTATTTCTCATTCTCTGAGAGATGTTTTTTTAAGTGCTTTTGCAGCATTTGCTTTCTGCTGTTGTTAATTTATATTGTTTATTAAGGCCTATAATGTCTTAATTTGTAAAGGTTATTGATACTGTACATTATTAGCATCTTTATACATTTGTGCAATAGTGGGAGAGTGTCTTTGAAAATTCAGAGAGGTTTTTTTTCTTTGTAAAATGTTTGTTAGATTTTGTTTTGAATAATGAAGACAGATTTAGAGAACGAAACTGTTTATTTGTAATTTTATTAATGGACATAAGAATGCGCCTCTTTATTCAGATGACAATAATGGCTTGTTTAGACTAGACTTTGGGAATTTTGTGACCTACAGTATGGCTGACATTAGAGGGAGGAGTATTGGGGAAAGGCGATTTTATTAAATGGCAGAGGACTATTGTCATTCATGAGTGGTGCTCTCAGAGCAAATAACGTTCTGATGATCAGGCTGGGCCTTGGTATTTATGAGTTGGATGAAGAATGAAATGTTATATAATTATAATGATACATGTAAAGTGTGTTTCAGCTTTGGATTGAGATTAAACTATTTTATTTGACTTCACTGCAATAAGATATGGCACTGTGGGTTCTTAGCAGATGAGAAATAGTGCTGTACACAAAAAACACTTTGGGATGAAAACGAATTTTTGATTTCACATTATTAAAAGCTTCATAGCACATCATTTTGGTTTTACAGGCGTCACTGCAGATAAATTTTAAGCGGTGTATTTTTCATATCTTTTTTTTTTTAATGGCAAAATAACTTTTATTTTATTCTGCAAATAAATTATTTTTCAGAATATCTCTGATTTGACTATATGGTGCTTTTTTTAACTTTAAAAAAAAGAAAGAAAAAAGTGCTCACCCTCAGGCCATCCAAGATATAGATGAGTTTTTCTTCATAAGAACATATTTGAAGAAATTTAGCATCAGTTGCTCACCAACGGATCCTCTGCAGTGAATGGGTGCCGTCGGAAACCAAACAGCTGATAAAAACACCACAATTGTCCACAATAGTGATTCAGTGCATCACAAAACTCACTTCGGATCGAGTCACAGATCACTTTTCAGATCAGCACTGTGCCAAGAGTGTGTTTGCATTAAATAATTACTGCAGCGTTTTAGTACCGTAATATTTTTAGAATAATTTCTAGGAAAAACGGTCTGTGGTGGTGGTTAACCGACTGATTTATGAAAATAATAAAAGTGTTGTGGAAAACTTATATTTTTGGCGTTTCTAAGGTTATTAGGACTGTTAAGCCTATGTTGTTTACAAGCAGGGTTGGCAGGTTTTCACAACAAAACCCGCCCAATTGCCTAAAACTAGCCCAGTCGCGTTTTAAGGGTGGTCCCCCAATAAAAATAGAGTTCCATGGGGTAAATACATGTTTTCTTGTAGAGTTCCCCTGGTACAGTTCGTATTCCAGGGGCTAAATATAAGGTTACACGGGTCGCTTCCACAACCCGCGGCAACAGTATTAAAGAAGCTCAATTCTGCGGGAAAACCGCGGACTTGGCAACACTGGGCTGCACGTTTTATTGACGATTTTCAAACACTAATTGATCGATTATATGAGACATAAGTTATTTAAATTTTTTTTCAACATGTCTTACGATACTTATTCCTGTTCATGTTGTAACAATACCAAAAAGGAGAGAAAGACGACGATTGCTGCTTGAACTGAGGTGAATACATCTCACGCCACATTAAAGAGCGGGAAAAACACATCTATTGACATTTTAAAAGCTATGGTTTGAATTAAATGCAACAACGCTTATTGCGATTATTGAGTGGCTGGCGCTCTACAAGTAATGAATAGACTTGAAAATGTTTAATATTATTTCCAAGCGTTTATATCGTCGATAAAAACAGCTTGTGAATAGTCACGTAATGTGAATTACCTCAGAAAAGACAAGAAGAAGTAGTGTTGGAGCCAACATTAATCTATACATTTTAAGGTAAGATTTATTTGTTTCTGTATTCTGTCTACTATATTTTCAAGTTGATGTAAACATGCACTGAAATCTTTGGATGCTGCATCACATCTTGCTGGATTTGAATCATGAGTTCGAAGTGATTAAATCAAGACAGCAACAACAACACCACAATAATCATTCAGTTTCAGCTCTGAGTTTATTGCATTTTATTGAATATCATTATGTACTTTGAACTCTTTGCTAATTTATTTTTCTCATTACTTTGAATATGTATTTGATTGCTATCTACTCATGACTATGGTTTATAGCAGGTGTTAACAGTGATTAACAACCATTCCTAATGAAGGGCGGGGTCGGGTGGGGTTGCTATAAACCATTAAAGCTTATTTGGTTAGAGAGAATAACCACCCCGACCTTCAGTTGTCAATAACTGTGTCACACCCCCCACCACCACACACAACACAATACACCACACCGGTCATTTACGACTCTACACGGCCCCCCCTGCACACCTACCGTCTACCACAGTCCGGCAGGGGGGGCAACTATACCGACTTCACGTGCTTTTACACACCACAAAGGGTGCAAACTCGTGCCGGCCAGCAGGTAAAGTACAACGGAGTTACAACAGAGAAACGTGTCAGTAATACCGCGAGGAGAACAGGTACATTGTCCGCTGAAATTCAACCAAGAGTCATTTAGAACGCTTCTTTCCAGGGCGCTTTATGACGTCATATTAAGTCGTCTCGAAAGGCAGTTTTTTAAATTACATATTTTACCACATTTCTTTTGTCACTTTTCAAATGCCAGTTATGCATACTGTAGTTTTTAGTCTAC
>JAHKKF010532731.1:49095-61384 GCA_019740295.1 Labeo calbasu
GTTCGTTGGCTCAATTTACTGCAAGTTATTTCAACAACTACATATAAGTTGAGTGAACATAACACCTAGTGTTTGCTAAACTTAACAAAGTCAATGCAACAAAATGACTTGACTAAGTTAAGTTGTGTCAACAAATCATTTTTTACAGTGTATAGAACCTACCTAATGTTTGGTTATTTTAACCCAATGGATTGGGTAGTGAGTTTTACCCAATGCATAACTAATTTGTTGGGTTATTTGCCCAAAATGTTGCTTTAACCATTCTGGTATTATAATTATTATTATTATAATTATTATTATTATTAATGTTGTTACTATGTAATTAAACAATAATATACAGTATACAACTATTTTGAAAACACTTTATTTTCATTACATTTAAAGTTGCAAGTACTTCTATTAAATTAAATAACTGGTTGAAATTGTGTTATTAATCACTTCCTTAGGTTACTTGCAACTGTATCAGTATACAAGATAAATATAAATTCACAAATCAACAAACAGAACAGCTAGTACAGACAATGCAATAACAGCGGCAATAGACTTGGGATAGTCAATGTTCAAAATGTAAAATAACTGAAAGCATGCATCAACTGCTTGTAAAAGATGGTCTTGCTTCAGTGCCATTTCTCCCACAATAATAAAGACCTGATTTTTATCCCAAAACTGCAGGACATGTGGGAATTGCCTTTGTTGCTCCTCCTCCTCCAAATACAGAATGACATTTGTTCCAACCCTTAAACAAAAATTAAAAATGGTAAATATGTACACATCCATTGGATCAAATAACACCAGTAAAGACAAAAAATTGTCATAAATGATGCACTTTGTATAGCAATGAAGGAGGATATCTGGCAGGGTTTTAATGCAACTTTGTTGCAATCTCCAAGATCATCTTAAATAGAAAGTACAATGGATTAATCTCCAAACAAGAATGGAAAAAAAAATCTGCACTTTTTTAAGTCATGGTAGCAGTCTTTCATTCGACTTCTTACTGTTGTAATAATGGATTAATGTATGTCATATATCAATTTGATTAGCCAGGTTACAAGAGTGGTGTATCATTGTATACAGGTGTGAGGATTTTTGAACTCTTTCTGCATGTTACATTGTTATGCTAGTCAGTGGTAATGTGAGTATCAATGTATGATGTATGTAAAAGCTATATCACACTTGTAATTGTGCTATTAGACTCTGTAAAAGCAGGCTGTAGTTATCTGTGGACTCATCCCCTGATCTAGAGTCTAATGCCAAATTCACATTTCAAAGATGGTACAGAAGCACTTCTGAAAGTAGCATATATGTCTTTACATACTGTTTAATGCTGCTCAGAAGGACATAAATGCATTTACCGAGCAATTACAAGTGCATACTCAGATTCTGAAACGGGTCAGAGCTGGAAGTTCAAAAGTGTTTATATGTTTGTGCTTTTGGAAATGGATCTTTAATTAGCCTTATTATTTTGCATTTAAGCCTCTTTTTGAGCATAAATGTAATTACATTCTGAAAATGTAACTGTTGCATGTCCAATTATTTAGCTTTATTATCATTTATTCCTAACATAGTGTACTTTCACTTAAGTGTTATAGTTAAGACGTTTATGGGGTTTTGACACTGGAACTTTAAGGAACGTTTAAAATTGTGTAAAATCTAGCATCCTGTTCAGACCCTATTATATAGTAGATACAAACAGTATTCATTTAATTTTGCATGAACAGCTAGTAGGTAACAATAACGTTACCTTGACACCGATAACGGTGTCTTTTTATAACTGATGATAATAATGCTCCGCTCTCTTCCATGTTCCGTTCTTCGTGGCTGAAGTAGCGGAGTGTAATCAGTGTAAGTTAGCTCACAGCGCCCTCTGTTGGTGAAAATAATCACTAATGTTACATGATTGCTCTGGCAATCAGCAACTTTCTAGAGATAAAATGTTTAATTTCTGTGTTTCGTAGCGTTTTAATTTTACACTGTAGTTTCCTGACAAAAGGACATGTAGTTTTGAATAAAAAGGCGACATACCTTCACTCAGAATGGACGCGACACCGGATGAAAGAGGCTCCGCTGGTCTTAAAGGCGAGCGCGTCGGCCAAATATCTGAAATATACGTAAAATTTCCCGCAAAATTGCCAAGACGAACAGAAAAAGTAAGGAAACCGTTTTTATACGTTTGAGATTGATCGGCTACAAAGCGCTCCTGCCGTTAGTAAAGAGTGCAGATAACGGATTAAAATATCAGTCGACAGAAGAGATGAAAACATACTCTTAGGAAAAACAGAAATATTACTGTCAGGGCTTAAAGACACTTTGTAGCGAAAAACAACACTACGCACACATAATAATTTACCACTGTATCATCTGCCGCATTTGCACCGATCGACCGTTGGAATTTAAATTTTAACCCAACTGGTTGCGTTGTTATACAAATAACCCAACACACATAGGAATAACCCAATAAACTGACCCAACATGATTAACCCAGATATTGGGTACAGTAAATAACCCAACGTTTTTTAGAGTGTAATAATAACAAAGCACAAGTTGTTAGCCTTTAGATGGTCTGTCACTGCATGAGCTACACATGCAAACAGACATATTTGACACAGATATGTATATAAAAACATGTAGCATTAAATTGTTCGTGTTAATGTTAGTTAAATGCATTTGAACTATTACATTAAAGAGAGTAGGAAGGTAAATTAGCGAAGGTAAATGTACACCTTTACAAACCGGTCTGTGCACATTGATTTGCGCCTTCACAAATATGTCTTTATACAAGTTCATATACGTTTATACAAATCTTACTTTACACATGCAGTTTTTTACATCACTAATTTACCTTAATAATAGTGAAATAATTAACATTAACAAAAAGAAATAAAAGATGTAAAATATTGTTAATCGTTGTAGTTTTGACAGCTAATGCAATTACTAGGCTAGTATTAACGAGGGAAACTTTTGTAACGTGCTACAGCACTTTCTCAAGTGTTTATCTTTAAAGTTGTATTTTAACTTTTTTATTTACAATTAAGGGCCAAAGGCTCGACAATAAGGGCTCTTTAATGGCCCGGAGATAGTGTGAAAGACGCTCAGGACAGCTGACAGATTTGAAACTAAAGTTTATCATTTACATGTGTTTTAAGCCCTGCCAATGTAAACATTCAAGGGAGTTTAAAGGTCCACTGAAGTGCACTGAAAACCGCAGCAGTATTCTATGTGTTCATGTGATTACAACTGACACAGGAAGACGTGGGCGGGACATATTCAGCATCCACGCCCCCTTTTAAAAATAGCCAATAGCGTTTTGTTTATATCACAGATTGGAACAGAGCCCTTGATCTCAGTAAAGCTGAATTTGACACATATGACAACCACAGTCTTATCCATATTGCTATAAAAAAAACTATATAATCTGCTCTGTGTTATCGCATCTCTGGACCGGAGCGGTGTGTGTGTACTGCAGTGATTCGTGTGAACAGTGCGAAACCAGACTTCTTTTGCCCCAATGGAAAGCATATGTGACCCTGGATCACAAAACCAGTAAGGGTCATTTTTTCAAAATTGAGATTTATACATCATATGAAAGCTGAATAAATAAAACTTTTCATTGATGTGTAGTTTGTTAGGATTGGACAATATTTGGCCGAGATACAACTATTTAAAAATCAAGAATCTGAGGGTGCAAAAAAATCTAAATATTGAGAAAATCACCTTTAAAGTTCTTCAAATAATGTTCTTAACAATGTATATTACTAATCAAACATTAAGTTTCCATACATTTACAGTAGGAATTTTACAAAATATCTTAATGGAACATGATCTTTACTTAATTTCCTAATGATTTTTTCCATAAAAGAAATATCAATAATTTTGACCCATACAATGTATTTTTGGCTATTGCTACAAATAAAGTCCAGCGACTTAAGACTGGTTTTGTGGTCCAGGGTCACATATTTACACTGTCTGAATCATTCCCTATCCCCTATATATCCCCCATTCACCGTGTATCAAATACTAATTCTGTGAACAACTGACCAGTTTCAGCTGCAGCTTCAGCGTCTGTTTATAGTGTAGGGGGTGGGGCGTTTCGGATTCTAGAGTGCATTTGATTGGACAGAAAGTTTGATGAGAAGTTGAAGTGCAGGGTGACGTCAAAATCATTGATCCATGTTGGTGGAGGTTAAAGACTGCATGTTTTGAATGCTTACATCTTGTAAATGCAAATTTTGTCATTGTTTTGAAACACACTTATAGATAAGCTTAAAGGAGAAGACCACTTCCAGAACAACAGTTTACAAATAATTTGCTCACCCCGTTGTCATCCACAATGTTCATGTCTTTCTTTCTTCAGTCATAAAGAAATTATATAATATATAATATGGTGCCACGATTTTGAACTTCCAAAATGCAGTTTAAATGCAGCTTCAAATTATCCCAAATGCGGTTGTAAACAATCCCAGCCGAGGAAGAAGGGTCTTATCTAGTGTAACGATCAGTTATTTTAATAAAAATAATACAATTTGTATACTTTTTATTGCCAAATGCTCGTCTTGTCTTACTCTGCCTGGACTGTTTTTGTTCCTGTTCATGACAGTTAGGGTATGTCGAAAAACTCATGTTCTCCCTCAACTTCAAAATCGTCCTATATCGCTGTTTTACCTTTTTGTTAAGGGTGTTTGATCTTTTTTGCATGTTCACTTTGCAAAGACTGGGTCGGAACTTCTGCAATGGTATAGGATGATTTTGAAATTATTTTTGAAGCTGAGGGAGAAAATACGGTCAGAGTTTTTCGACATACCCTAACTGTCTTGAGCCAGAGTACAGTTCAAGGACTGCAAGGCAAGATGAGCGTTTGAGATTAAAAAGTATTTAAATACTATTTTTTTTAATGTAAATAACCGATCGTTTCGCTAGATAAGACCCTTCGGCTTGGGATCGTTTGAAGCCGCATTTAAACTACATTTTGGAAGTTCAAAATCGGGGCACCATATCAGTCCATTATATGGAGAAAAATGCCGAAATGTCTTCCTCAAAAAACATAATTTCTTTACGACTGAGGAAAGAAAGACATGAACATCGTGGATGACAAGGGGGTGATTAAATTATTTGTAAATTGCTGTTCTGGAAGTGGAGTTCTCCTTTAAGACTAACATACTCATAAAAGCCAAAAAACATCAATTTTGATTTCATGGGGACTTTAAAGCATCCAAGGGCAAGAAGACGTGAAAGAGAGCTCCATTCAGTGTGTTGATTATTCAATTTCTGTACCTGAACACCTACAAACTCAAAAACCTAAAGCATTTTTTAATTTTTATCTTTGTTCTATTTAATCTTGAGATGACAACACGTGAATTTATACATGGTGCTGTTCACGTTCTCACACTCGGAATGATGCGTTTCCATGGCAACACATCAATCTATCAAGAAATAGGCTGAATGTGGCCAGTTGATAGTCGTAGCTCTCAGATAATTCTCAGTTTATCAGGACGTGAAAGCTTCTTACAAGTTGGAATCTTGTAGTTACATTGTGACACTGTGTGAACACACCTTCGGACTTTGATTTTTCCCAGGTGTTCCTGGTCCCCTCATCTGCCTTTGTCAACAATGTCAGCACTATCTTCCATTGCATAGGGCCTCGTCGCACAACGTATGATAATTGTCACTTTTATAAAGTTTGCTATTGGCAGTCATGTGCATTAATGTTGGAAATGAAGAGGCAGCACTATTAATCTGGTGCACAGAAAAAAACAGAAATTGAGCAAGATAAAGATTAATCACGACTTTTTAAAAGATGTTGTTGAAATGGCAGTTGCTGCATCGGATTGGTTTAATTCTGCATTTTATGAGGGGCAAAAAATGGCCTGTATAAGTTTTTCTCTCATATTATCCCTTACGAAAATTAACCATGGTTTTATTACAGTAAAATTATAGTAACCATGTTTTTTTAGCGTATTGACTACCATTTGTATAACTACAGTTAATATTGTGTTATATTTTAGATCAACGAAAATATTACCTATAAAGCTACAGCAGAACTGTTGTGCATCTCTTACACAGCGGTGATTCGTTTCTGAATGAATCTGCGTTTTGAACAAATCGTGTGAACCAATGATTCAGTGGCTTCTTCATAAAGAGAGCGTTTACATCATTCCTGAAAGAATCAGCTATTTAAACAAATCGAATGCATGAATGAAGGACTTGATGACTTGCTCATAAAGACATTTACCGCCACCTACCACCTTCTAAGCGTATCATTTCAATAAATAAAAAAATAAAGGCAATGGCTATTTGCACCAAGTTAAAGTAAACACAGAATGGGCTGACCTTAGATTTGTGGAATTATGCTACATAAGACAGCTGCACAAAACAAAAACAGCAAGCGGACTGAATAAAAATGCAAGTTGGTGATATCCACCTTATTTTTCAATGCGGAAGCAAGCCGGTTCATTAGCCGCTGTAGGGAAATAAAGAGAAGAATAACAAAGTGCAGTAAATGGTAAAACTGTTTGCACTACAAACCTGCGTGCTTACAATTAACATAATACATTAAAGTAATATGGTAAGACACACCAGTTTGCAATATTAAGCAGCAAAATGAGCTGTTGTACAGCTAAAAATAGCTGGAAGCGAATGACACCGGAAGCCAGATCCATTAAATTTACAAACATTGTTAGGGTGGATAGAGTTTCCTTGGTTAAAGCTGTAAACAAAACAGCTGCGCTTATAAAAACTAATTTAAAATGCATTATATGGAGCTATGAGGAAAATAAAATGCCATTGAAACCTTTCTGAAGACATTCAGCTTCTCTCAGAAATGCATATATGGTAGATAGAGGGGCCCCCGTTTGAAAATTTACCCAAAATGCTAAGACCAGCCCTGTTTGTCAGTTGTTGAGTTTGTAACCTCAATGTTGGTTCAGTTTATTTTGTGTGTGTGTGTGTGTTTTAATTTCTTTAAAGTTACCTTTCTGCTATTTTGCTTTTTTATTTTTTTTTTCTCAAACATTCAAGCCATTACCTTCTGCTTATCTGCCTGAATCCTGCCAACTCTGATGTTACAGTGGGATAGACAATGTATTTTGTTCTCAAAAACTGTTTTTTTGTTTTTTAGCATACTATAAGAAGTAATAAACAGATTATTATTAGTATTGTGTAGTCAGTGCATTGATACTGACCATTGGTCCCGCCAAGGGGGACCTTTTAATTAAAACGAGGGAAAGTATTTTTTATTTGCAGCCTAAATAAATAAATAAATAAAATAAATGCCATGTGCAGGGCTCGGTAATTAATTGCACTTGTTATATTGCTGCCGTAGAACTGCGTCATTTTTTAAAACTATGTGCAAACGCTGCATGGCCACAGCCAAATAAACTAATATGATGATGATGATAAAAAAAAAAAATAAATGCCTGTGTGAGGTTGGTAGCTAGCTAGTTGAAAAGACCGTATTACATCTAGCTTACCTTCAGCGACACCTGAACTGTTTTAATTCTCCTTCTTTCATTTTAATTCTCTTTTATCAAAAGACTGTTGAAAGTATCCATTCTTTCCACTGAGAATACATGAAACCTAAAATTAAACACTGAGGATATTGTGGATGAATTTGCCAAAAGAATTAAATGAAATTAAATACAACTAAAATGTGAGTAGTGAGTAGTTTTATTTACATTCTTCCAGTCATTTACATTTTAGCTATAATGCATCCCAAGAATATGTTTGCAATAAGTAATTTAGTAAATATGGCAGCATTTTTAGCTTACCATAATATTTTTCAAAAAAGCAAAATTACAAGATCAATGTTTTTTTATATTGTCCGAATAAAAGTAATCAATGAGAAAATTCCACTTACTAAAAAAAATAGTATTATAAAAAATAGTATATATTTTCAAGTTTATGTAAACATGCACTGAAGTCTTTGGATGCTGCATCACATCTTGCTGGATTTGAATCATGAGTTAGAAGTGTTTGAATCAAGACAAAAACACAGGAATCATTCAGTTTCAGCTCTGAGTTTTCATTTCATTCAGTATCATTTAATGTATTTTGCACTCTTTGGTATATTTTTTCTTCATTACTTTGAATATGTATTTGATTTCTAAATCTATTCATTAATATGGTTTATAGCATGTGTTAACAGCATTACTAATGAAGGGCGGGGTCGGTTGGGCTTGCTAGCCATTAAAGCTCAGAGAACAGAGAAACGTGTCAGTAATTCCGCGGGGAGAACAGTTACATCATCCGCTGAACTTCAACTTTGAACTTACCAAGAACGCTTCTTTCCAGATCGCTTTAAAGGCTGTTTGACGTAATATTAAATTGTCTTGGAAGGGTGTTTGTTGTTGCTGTTGTGTTGTTTTAAATACATACGTAATGCCCCGGGGCTGACACGCTAAGCTACTACTGGAGTGGACAATGTAAATATAAACCGTACATTCACTTTGGATTCTGTTAAGTAGGCTAACTTTTCAAAACGAGTAAGTCTGATTCATATGATGTATTGTTTGTGTGATCTGGTGTTTTAACCAGTAAATGTCTCATGTGACATGAGATATTTGCTGGTTAAAACACGTGAGACATGTCTTACATTCATATGCATTTATCAACACACCTGCAACACGATTGTAAAGAGCCCATGATTTTCTAGAGTCTCTATTGTTAGCACGTCTTGAGGCTACAAATGTTTCAAAATCCACAAATGCGCACAGCGATCCACAAATGTCTTTGCAAATCTCATTTTATTTATTTGTGAATTTAATTAATATTTATGAAACTCTTAAGATTTATTTGTGGATCTCATTCTATTTATTTGTGATTATTTACTTTTTGTTCATCTCTGTACATTTATTTGTGAATCATAATCTATTGATAGGGATAATGCAACAAAAATATGTCCATACTCGTCAAACAGTCGCTTGCTTCACCTGTTGGTGAACGACTAACAGCAGCTGGAGGTCGGAACTTTACTGTTATTCCTAAAGTTCCTCGATGTGCAGTGTTGAATATTCTGACGAATTTGAACCACTGAATTTGTGAAAGTGAATTTGTAAAGCAAAATTGGCCGGTCGAATATTACAGGTGGTATTTTTAAACAGACTGTATATTTTGGAAACTAAGTTGGAAGGAGAATTACAGTAATTACAGAATTATACATTTTTTAAATGATGTAGATGTGTGTGTGTGTGTGTGTGTGTGTGTGTGTGTGTTGAATTTACAGCTAAACAATACAGTCATGTTGAATTTCAGCCCCCGAAAAACGCAGGCCCTATAACTACAATTCTTTAGAATTAAGCACTGTTAATATAATGCATTTTTTTAATTATTGCAATTACAGCATGCTTTTTTGTCATCACCTTCAAGTTGTTTCAAACCTGTCTGAGTTTCTTCTGCTGCACACAAATAAAAAGATTGTTGGTGAACAAACAGTTGAGGGTAGGCACTGACTTCCATAGTACAGAAAAAAAAAAAAACAGACGTCAGTGATTATAGTTAACTTTTTGGTTACTGAATATCTTTTTTGTCCCCCAAAAAAGAAAGAAACTCACGCAGGTATGGAACAACTTGAGGGCGAGTAAACGGTGACAGAATTTTCTTTTTTGGGTGTACAGTCCCATTAATTTTCTTCCATAACTATAATCATTATTAACTGAAGAGGGCGCTATACAACAGCGAAAACTTAACCTGAAAGGTTGCATTAGGTTGCACATCATGTGTCACTGAAAATATAGATTGTAGCCTATGTACACTGATTTTTCTAGCTTCAGTGATCCCGATACGATTATCGTTTTTAATAAGAATAACATTAATGAAAAATAAACACGTGTTTTAATAGTATGTATCTAATTTTTTTGAATTATTGTTATAGAAATATAACTACAGTGATTAGCGGTCACTTTTTAAATGTTCCTGTAAAATTACACAGCCGCACAAAACATAACTGTCATAACAGAAGTGCAGCCAGCGGTTCCCCGCCTCGCACTGGCACAGACAGAGTGTCGGAGATGTTGATGGTGGGTGTGTGCGCGCTCGTGTTCATCACAGATCTGCGCGGTGCAAAGCTCGAGTTGCGCGTCACAACATACACAACTCTGCATGGCACCGACCTGTAATCATGGAGCCGTAAACCTGTGTTCTAGTGGATCTAGACTCATAATTCCAGGCTGAGGATACAGGTGCTTTCAGAGACGCCAAATCATATCATCAAGTGCAAGCTGTGCAAAAAGGGGACTTGGGTTAGTTAATGAAAAATGTGGATCTACGCAAGTATTTTAACATTTGTGCTTCTTTTGGCCGGAGACGCAAGAGCGATGAGCAAGGTAAGATTTTTTTTTTTTATTTTAAACAACACACTTATATTTTACGCACACTTTGGAATGCTACGGTTTTGCAATAGCTAATAAACTGGATTACCAGCGTATGATTTCATTTGGTTTGGTTCAGTCTCGTTTCCATTACTTGACAAGTGCATTTATCTTCTGATTACTAGATTCATTTGTGTTTAGCATTGGCTTGCCATTCGTTGTTGCGCATGGTGTTTTTGGAAGAGCTCAAGCCTGGACTTCAAATCTCCAGCCAAATTATTAACAGCAGACCGCATTTTCTTGATTTTGTAATTTTGCAATGAACGGGAGTGCATGTATTTGCAGAATTCGTGAGATAATGCATTTTAAGTTCATCTGGGGATTGCGAAATGACGTATTCTGTAATCAGCGTTAATGGAACGTGAAATTCCATGAGGTCAAATGTACATGTTAATGTAATGTGTAAATGTTATGTTAATCTGTCTTAATATCCGGGAACATTGAACCTGTATTAAATCATTATACACTTCCGTATTACAAGTTTTAGGTCAATAAGTTTTTATTTTTTATTCAATTATTTATATTTTAAACATTTATTCAGTAAGCATTAAACTGATGAAAAAGTTACTAAATATTATAATGTTACGGAAAAAAAACTGAGTTTTACTGTATTTTTATCAAATAAATACAAAAAAAATAAATAAATAAATAAAATCATTATATTATATTATATTATATTATATTATATTATATTATATTATATTATATAGTGACAATGCAGTTAATTCTGGTCCTTGAATTTGATTGGTCAATCTGCTTTCCACAAGTGCTGATATTTAGTCCAACAGCACTAGGATTTTCATCACTTGACTTGTACATGTTCAAAGCGTTCCAGATCAGAGTATGTGAGTGGTGCAACTGGACAAAAAAGCCCATATGGGAGAATGGGGTTTTTCACAGTCCGTTTTATAGACAGATCACTCAGAATAAGTCAAACAACACTTTACAAATCAGCTTTCTCACACAATCTCCCCTCCCAGAGCTGCAGGCAACATATTTTGGCACATATACCCTGGCCTAAATGACTCCTGGCACTGCCAGAACATTCCAATCTTTAATCCTTGAGATGGCATGGCAATATAATTTAATTGGCATTTTAGACCCCTGACCTTACTGTAATTCCAGTCCAGCTTTTTTGGGCTAACACAGTGAGAACTGGCCACAATGCTAAGCAGCATGTTTTATAGTTTACATACACAATGCACTGTAAAACACCATACCGAACACGCTGCTTTCTTTTTGAGCTTGTTTTAGACTCAAATCATACCTCAGCTGTGTTAACAGTGCAGCTAATGTTGCTGATACGACCAGAGACAGATGTCCTTCAATACGTTTTTGGACAGACACCACAGCCGTCATTTCCTCAGAAAACCATGACATTTGTTTCAGAACTGACCCTAATAGGGTGTGTGAGTGTGCTTTTGGCTCGATGCCTAGTATGGTAATTGGAGTCGAGTTCTGCTGGGGTTAAAAACAATATATGTCTGCTTACACAGCTGTAGCACTTAAGAGCAGCCCCGTCAGTCCCACAGAAACATGCCCTACCCTCTTATGGCTGGGTGTGTGTATGTGAGAGAGAGAGAGAGAGAGAGAGAGAGAGAGAGAGTGGTCTTGACTCATTGTAAATGATAGTCACCAACTCAGTAACCCTAACTAATTGTGTAATGTTGTGAAATTTTTAGAATATCTTTGTTGTTGGTTAAAGTTGGTTAAACGTGTGAAGAGGTGAGGAGGTTAAAACAGCATAGGCAGGGCTGTGATAACAAAACCTGTTACTAATGTGGGATAATTAACTGAACATTTTGTGAAACCTAAAAACCTGTTTAGAAAAAAATCACAAACCAAGTGACAAATTTATTTGTTTTTTAGGCAGTTATCTGCTATCTAGGTTTCAAAAACATTTTACATTTACAGACGGATAGATAGATAGA
>JAHKKF010532732.1:7684-48752 GCA_019740295.1 Labeo calbasu
CAATGTTAATTTTAAAGAAATACGTCAGATAGATTTAGAGGCTTTTGCATCTGAACTCTTCAAATACACAAAATATATGGATTCGATAAGACTTTCAAGTAGGGTTTCATTTATTAACATTATTAAATGCATCATGTATTATGAAATGTGACTTTGGACCACAAAACCAGTCTGGGTATATATGTAGCAATAGCCAAAAATACATTGTATGGGTCAAAACTATCAATTTTCTTTTAATGGCAAAAATTATTAGGATATTTAGTAAAGATCATGTTCCATGAAGATATTTAGTAAATTTCTTACTATAAATATATCAAAACATAATTATTGATTAATAATATGCATTGATAAGAACTTAACAACTTTAAAGCCATCTTATACTTATGTATGACAATAAATAAAGCTTATTTATTCAGCTTACAGATGATATATAAATCTCAATTTAAAAGAATTGACCCTTATGACTGGTTTTGTGGTCCAGGGTCACAAATAATCATTGATTATTATCTTGGTTAATACTTATTTTATTTTTTTTAACATTTAAAGTTGTATAACATTTGTTAATGTATTATAAACAAATATCGAGTTTGACATTAGCCTAAGGGGAGTTTACATGACACAATTTTCAACTAAAAAACTTGTGTTTTGCCCATTCATTTACATGACAACAGTGTTTTGTAGGCCTAAAAATCCAAACTTGTTTCAAACGAAAGCAAGCTTTTGAAATGATACCGTATTGTCTCCTTGTAAACTATAAAAACATGAATTTGTGAAAATTCATGTTCGCATAGTGTTTCTTTACAAAGAGACATCACCTTTTTTTTCAATAATGCACTGTTTTAAATCGTTTTCATGGGCCCATGTGAATGGGGATTCTTTTTGACAGTGTTGCCAACAAATATTCAGAAAAATTGCTAAAGGCAGATTGATTTGTTGCTAAAAGTTATATGTTCATTTAGATTTGTTTGTAAAAATAAACATATATATATATATATATATATATATATATATATTCATATGTATTATTTGTAAAAGCAATATTTTTATTATATATTTTTTTAAATACAACATTTTTGAACAATTATATTTTGTGTTTTCCAAATAACTAGCAGAACTACACGATTAACAATTATAGTTTTAAGCAGTGAATTGGTAGTAAGATAAATGCTACACTCTAAGGAAAGTCCATAAAATAGGGTACAGTGTACTTCATTTTTTTACTAATTTTTCACCAGCATATTTTAAATGACACAATGCATTTAGACAGACAGATAGATAGACAGATAGGTAGATAGATGGATAGACAGATTAGTATAAGATCAACAGTGTACCTGTTTAATAATTACAAGAACAAACTAACAACTAAGGTGTTTCATAAATTAACAATTAATATTTAACAAGTGCAACGTCAATCACATGTGATTTGTGCATTGCTAGGCACTGCTTTGTAACTGCTTGGTTAAGAGGAAAAATGCATACCTTTTCATCATTTGAGTCAATTTTCAAAAGTTGCTAAAAGTTGCCAAATACATTTTAAAAATAGCTAAATTTGTGCTTTTTAGAAAAAAAAAAGTTGCTAGGGTAGTCTGAAAAGTTGCTATATCTAGCAACAAAATTGCTAAGTTGGCAACACTGCCGTTCGACAACATTGTAGTGTAAACATACCCCCTAATTAGCAAATACTTTAATGTATTTAATAATGTAAACCAATTAAACCCATATTGTAAAGTGTTAATGATCTTACTTATCAGAAGTAGAGTATGTCTAGATGTATTGTAAAAGATACATACAAAAGATATAAGGCATAATATAGGCTAACTGTAATAATTAAGCTAATGCTTAAAGTGTATGTTTATGGGTTAATTTGTACAAAACAAATATCCTTAAGACAAATCTGAGAAGATCAATACATCTTTTAATGGCACATTTTTATATGTCAGACAATATTTCAAACACTGATCATACACACAGAGTATATAAATATAATTTTATTTACAAAACATTTACAAATGCTGCTAGCATTGTTCTTGAAATGTACAACTTATCAAAAAAGTGTATCATTTTTCACAAGCACAGCACATAGCATGACATCAATTTACAATATCTTTATCTAATCTTGATTTGGACTTCTTTTCTCTTCACTCAGTTGTTTGGGTTTTCAATATTCCCCTCCTTTTGACCAGACATAACATAATTGTACATTAATGTGTAAGAACGCATGACCTTTAGTTTAGCCATGTTGGAGTCTTTCCGCCAGATGTAGAAAAGCCACAGATAAGTGGAGAAAGGGTTATATGAGTCTCTCTGTGGCTCCAGGACAGGAAGGGACCTTTTCCACCAATTCCACTGACAACAAAAGCCTAGCTAGAGTTATTACACTTACATGCTCTTACAAATCAAATCAATACAAGTGCTTTCTCAATACATCTATAACTGTCATAAAATTGTACAAAAGGCATAAACATTCATTTGTTTAAAAAGGTAAGCAAATTGTATGTATACAAAGCTGTTCCACTATTTTACACACATCTAATTTGGCAATGCCTCAAGAGCAAGACGTCCAGAGAGATTTACAAGACTGTTCCCTGTTTATCTCAGGTTGGTGTTGATCAACACCATCATAGAATGTTCATAATGGTCCCTGGATCTCCACAGCAGAGTATTCTGTCTCAGACACACGTGAGGCATCGATAAGCCTAGCGAGGCCAGTTTTGGTAGAGTACTTGAAGATGAAGGCTTTCATCAGGTCGTAACGGTAGTTCTTGTTGATGAAGTTGTAGATGATGGGATTCACACAGCAGTGAAGCAGGGAGAACCACTGGGTGAGATGCAGTGCTGCATAGAGAGCATTCTCAAGTGTGCAGTTGAAGGGAAGCACGTTGAGAAAGGCTAGAGTGTCCAGAAGTAGAGCTCCATGGTAGGGAAGCCAACACACTAGGAAGACCACAATGTAAGTGAAGATGAGGCGGCGGCTGATACGACGTTCCTGGTCAGCTGAGGGTTGGATGGTACCAGCCAGGAGGACGTAGAACACAGCAATGATCGGGAAGGGGATGGCAAAGCCAAGCATGAAGAAGCTCATTTGGATTCCAACTGTCCATTCCTTAGTGCTGTCCACCGGGTACACAGGTTTACATATGATGCTGTCTGAATGGCTAGATTTCTCTGCCTGGAGGAAGTAAGTTTCGGGAAGGGCAGCAAAGAATGCCAGCAGCCAAACGCCAACACAGATTAGCTGCCTGGTCCTTCTCTTCTTCTGACTGGGACCGTCTCCAAAAAGCTTCACGGACAGGTAGCGGTCCACACTCATACACGTAAGGAAAAAGATACTGCTGAAGAGGTTGACACTGAAGATCAGGTGTGTAATTTTGCACATGGCATCACCAAAAGGCCAATGGCCGAGCTGAAGCAGAGAACTAATGGAGACCGGAAGAGTGGCCACTACGCAGAGGTCAGCGATGGCAAGGTTGAGGATATACAGGTGAGTCTCATAACGTTTCCTTTCAGCTCGCACGTTCACCCACACCACCAGAGCGTTGGCAGCGAGGCCGATGATGAAGAGGAAGATGTAGAGGATGGAGAGGGCATAAAGCAAAGCCCTCTGGCTGAAGGTGCTGTGACAAACTTCCACATGGGAGACATTATCGTCAAGGGTTGAGAAGTTCAGATCACCCAGCGCTTCCAAAATGTCATTGAAGTCATTCACGTTCACACTCATCTTGGCACGTCTTCGTTATAGCCACTTTCGGGACACAACAGCAGTGACCTGAAACAAAAAACAAGTGGTGTTATGACACATAGGCAGAAAGAATAACAAGGACAGGGTCTAATTAAACTCAGAGGGACAGAAAAATGTATAACAAAGAAAGTTTGTTTATAAAACACACATAATCTGAAACATCTCTGACCCACCAGGGTCCCTTGAAAGAGGGCAGGACCTTGTACTATTTAAGGGGATTTTTTTCTTGAATAGCTCATTGCATGAGTTTATTTCCCAGGGTTACTGGGTTGCACTTAAAATTAAAAAAAAAAAAATTACAGGGAAGAGTCAAACAAGAGTGTCCAGAATAAAAAGAAATTGTATTCATTGTATTCACACTTTTTGTATTCATGAAGACTTTCAATTAAATCCATGTCATGGGGTGTAACCATCAAGTAAAGTGTGAGATTTTGTCTCATCTTGAATACACATGATTGTACACATCCTAATTATTATTTTCAAATGTTTTAAAAAATATTTTTAAGGTAAAAAAGTTTTTTTTTTCATAAAGATTATGAATTTTAAAGAAATCTTATGTTTTTGATGAGTTGCACCATATGACATTTTACAACATGAAACACCCTTGCCTTGTCTTAAGAAGGTCACATTTTCTGATATTTATGAGGTTTACTGACTCTGACACACAGTTATTAACATCTGCACGTGTTTATTCTGCATGTTGGTTGCGCCACATGACTGATTTATCAGACAAATTGTTCAAAATTTGTTTTAGTGATACTTCTAATATAAAAAAAGCCATAGTGCTTCATTGCTCAAAGGCTGTGCTGTACTACTCTGCTGAACATAAGGACTAGATGCCCAGCAGCTAAACTCAGATGGCTGAGCAAAACTTGCTGGCGGACCTCTGCTGTCATGCAGTGACCCAGTGGAAAACTAAGCAGATATCCATGGAAAATGGGAGGCATTTTGCCTATACAAAAAAGTTCAAGACAACCAACGGTCCATGCGATAGAGTACAATGATAGAGAACAGAGTGTGACGCCTCTGGAGGCATTAGAAAGACTGATGCCCATTAGAAGTGAGACAAGTCATAGATAGAGGGGAGGAGGATGGGCGGCTGCTGCTCCCTCTTTGACACAGAGGGGTGAAAGGTTCTTTTCTCAAAATGATATGCTCAGCTTGAGGACTGGACGTGAGGCTTTGAACTGACAAAAGCTAAAGAGAACAGAGAACAGCCACACTGGCGCTATGTCAAAGTTTTTCATTTACACATTCTCAAACACAGATGTACACACGTCTCTAATCAAACATTTTTGATCTTCAAGCCCCAGGGCTTGCATTATAATAAAAGCACTGGAACAATTTATCTTGCGCTTAAAAATAAATGTTTGTGCAGTGAAGCAGAAATGATAAACACAGTTACACTCTTTCTTAATCTGTCATTTTAGAAATAAACATGAAGAAATAAGTATCATTGAATATAAACAAAATATCAGTTTCCAGTTGGCCTGGCATAAAAAGATGTGACTGCAAACATGTTGTGTTTTGCTAAAGAACCATCAAGTGATAAAATTTGTTTAGGCTTGTTTATTTTCATTCCAAATCAACCCGCAGTTTTGACCCTGGAACACTGTTAGTGCCTGACCTTAATATCATTAAAGGAAATATGAGAAGTGACACAGCTGCTCTTAATGCATCCTGTGATCTTTGCGTACTGCAAGATCCTCCAAAACAAAGATAGATCTGGACTTATTTTACAGCTTTCCACTTTGACATCATTAGATTATGGAGTCACAGAGGGCTGCGTAAAGCTCTGACCTGACCTACCAGGTGCAATTGAAAAAATCAGGTGCCATAAAATGTGATGGTCCATTACAGACAGCCCCAAGCACCACCATCACGTCCCCCAGCCTTGTTGTAAAACTGTTGCGTTTACACTCCTCAAACACAGCGGCCCCCTCACCTGATCTCACGGCCTCAGGCAGCAAGCACACTTGCCTGCACAAAGAGTTAGCTGTGCGGACACAGCGACTCTCCGTCCAGACCCCTCCATCCCCCTCTCTCCCTTTCTCTCTCACTTGAAGTCTCTAAGTTCCCTTGAAACTCAGTATTGTTTCACTCCAAGTGTTTTGCAAGCATGAAGGGAATCATCAGTCATGGCTAAAGCATGAAATCTTTACTGTAAGTGTGAATGTGAGAAAAATAATGTAACAACAATACAACGAGTAAAACAAATCCCTTGAAAGTAAACTGAAAGTGGAAATTACCAAGGAATTTTAAATTAATTAATCCCACAGAACCTTAGCTACTATATTACTTTGGAACTACAGACTCCTATAGTTATTATAAAGTAACAAAACTAACAAAAATCAGAAATAAGTATTTTTATATAAATATATTTTTGTTTATAAATAGAAACTACTGTCAACAATGAGTCAACAATGGAGAACAGTTTCAGTTACAGAAGTAAATACTGCTCATCACTGAAACCACCTTTGGTCCCAAATTTCCGTAAAATTCACAAGCGATTTTAAAAATGAACATTATCTCAGCGCGGTTTCTCTATATCTCAACCAACAAACAACCTCACTTTTTACATGAATGGATTCACAGGAACCGAGAAAAAGACCGAAAGAGTCTCAAAAGAAAGAGTTCCTCTACCTGACCGCTTTATACGTGTTTTAAGACACAAGAGTGCATATCCTACTCTTAAAATATGGATTTCAAATGAGTTATTCTCTAACGTGCAACAACATTCCTTTTATGCTACATGAAATACAAATTGGTATTAAAGGGACAAATCCGCGGGATGCGACACTACTAATCCACACCTCTAACTGAGAGTTTCGGGCTCGGTTAATTTGTTTAAAAGAGTGCTTTTTAAGTACCTTAACTATCAGAGTGTAAAATTTCAGCAAGTTATGCCAGTGTTTCAAGTCAAATTTAAAACTGATAACTTACAACAGCTTATATCATTAGGTTTAAATGTTGGGGTTTCATTAGATATGGTCCGATACGCGTATGAAAAGGCTGCATTTAAAAACCCAAATCTCTCACGCACAAACACGTGCACTCACAAACAAGACGTAAAAATAAACTTACAATCCTTGTGGTATCTTTTGGCGCTCCTAGACTTTTAAATGTAGCGTTTGGTATTGAGATTCCGATGCCTGGAGAAAATGTCAAAGTCTTGTGGTTATCCGTACGAGAGGATGGCGTGATTGTCCCTCTGCGCTCCGACTGCACTTGCTGATATAGTGCTGAGAGTAACGCCTCCTGAGGCCGATCGGAAAAGTGAATCACTCAAGTTTCTGTCCAACAACAATGTGAGTGGCGGACGTGCGACACATCGGATTTCCACTCCCTGTTTAAATAGCGATATAAACAAAAAGCCTGTTCGAATATCAGAATAAGCTTTTGTGTTTTTGTTTTCGCACGAGAGTTGTTTAGAAAAAATCAAAGTCTCATATGCATGCGAAAGTTTCATTGAGGACTTGTAAGTCCGTCCAGTTTCACAGGCTGAAATATGCATCATGTACATTTCTCAATTCTTTATATATCCGTAAAGCATTTTAGATAGTTTTTGCTTTTTCATGTAGGTCTTTGTTGGGTAATACTTTATAATAGCTTCCATTAATACTGTAACAATGCATTTTATACTGCTAACATATTCAAATAGTTAAAATGTCATATAGGCTATATAAGGACTATCAATAGTTCCTGATAATGACTAATAATAAATTAATATGCAATTCTTACAATATCATATTACCAGTAATATGTCTTAATTATTATAATATATTGCAGGTAATATGACTTAATGATTCATGGTAAAGTTTTATATTACATGCAGCTTGCAACGTGCTGTAGTTAGTAGCAGGTGAATTTTGTTTTGTTATTTTTCCTGTCCCACAACTGTTTTATTCTTTTTGCATCCTCTTGGCAATCCCTCAAAGACTTCCAGGCAGTCTGCTAAATTTATCCAAAAGGAAGCTCACCTGTTCTGAATCTTCAGCTGGCCTCTTTATATTTTCTGGCTAATGGCCAGTGCCTATTGTGTGGGATATGGAAAAGTGGAAACTGAAATGAAACATTCTCAACAATCTCAATGGAATCTTAATGGGATAAATTGTTTGCAAACATGGAGTGAAGTGTTGCATTTGATTGTGGAAGCATAGTGCATTGATCAGACTGCAAAACATAATTTGGCTTCCTCTCGCAACATGAGGGTACTGATGGAAAAGAGATAAGCCAGACGAATGCAACAGTAACCACAACATTACACGGAAAGTGTTAGGTCTTGCCAGCATTATTTTTTGATTGTGCAAATAATTTGGACGGAGGTTGAGATTGATCAGTGTGCCTCTCCATGTAAACATATCAAATGAGCTGGAACACCTGCCTAAACAATACACGTAAATTGTGGAGCTGCCCCTGAAATGAGGAAATACACATTAAACTTGTGTACACATGCGACTTTCCAGCATAACAGTTCCCACATTAAAGGCAACTTCACACCAGACTCACCAACAATTGATTGTTCAATGGTCTCTGTTTGAAGAGCCTGACCATGCAGGGTGGAAACCATCAGGACTTTTTGTGCATTGAAATCCAGAAAGACATTTGGTTTTAGTTAGGGGCGTCGTCTGGTAAACCAAGACATGTTCCAAATTAAAGATTGTTAAAATGGTCTTTCCATCTTATTAAGTTTTCACTGGAGTCCATTCTTTGTGTCTGCCGGAAAGGGAAGGTTTTCACAAAATAACTCAGGTTTTGGATTAAACACTTGCGGGGGTTTAACACAGCCTATAAAACAAAAATATCACTAATTTTCTGACAGCCTCATTGTTGACAGCTTTATTAACAAATTGCTATCAACAGCCTGTAGCTGTTCACATCCCATCATAGAGTGAAGCCTGTAAGGGAACATTATATTATCCGGTGGGACCACCAGCAAAGTAGGCGACAAGGACAAATGATGCATCCATTCATAAATAAATTTCACATTGCACTTCCACAGTCTGCGTTTACATACCTACCTGCCCACATGGGCTTTTGGCTATAGAATTCAAACAATATGTGGCGGACCAGACATACAAGCAAAGGAATAGCTCACTTCCAACGTGACAGCAATTATTTCAAAACATGCTGCGTCAGAAGACGCTTCTAAATTGCTTTGTTAACAAATGGCCGAACTGCATTCATACATTGAATGAGCTGAGCTACGCAAGCGTGGCGTCGTGTTGTGTTGTGTTGCACAGCGGGATGCCAAACAAGAGCTTGTTAGTAACAGAGGCTTGACATGCTCGCAGCTTATCGGATAAGATAAGAAAACGATGAAAATGACCTGCTGGAGCTCTTATTATGTGTTAGAATCGCATTATGCGTTATAGTTGATAGAGTATTGTATTCCGTTTTTAACTAGTTGCCTCGATGCCCCCTCTCTCAGAAGCAGTGAAGAGGCTTTGATCTCGTTGCCATGGCAGCTGTCAGAAGCGCAGCGCAAACCGCAGCCTGCTGCAGCCTGTCTGGCGCAAGACTTGTCCAACTCTAGTTAGAAATGCTTAACTAATGAATTCTAATCAACACTTACTGCTTGGATGCGTTACTTCGCTTCGTTTAACCATTTTAGTTTCGAAAGCGGCGGCTTCAAACACAGCACTTTCTAAACTAAACTCTGTGGCGCGTGGAATCACTAAGGATGTCGCAGAGGTGAGTAGTAACTGCCCTTTTAATTTGTGCACTTTACTGCGAAACGGGAATGTTGATGTGATGCCAAGAACCACCATAGTGTTCATAATTAACGATTTTTTTTATGTCTGTCTGAGAAACTGAACAATTGTTACAGCTAATAACACTGTAATGTTCAGAATAGTTCAACTTTATATCATAAGAATATGCAACATTTAATGTGCCAAAAAAAGGATGGTGCAAAAGAAGAAAAGAGTTCTAGTAAGAACGCCTACTAGGAGAAGTCCACATTGTATTGCAGTTCCTATGACAACATGGAGCCAAACTACTGAGAACCAGCAGTATTTTTGTCCTCAGATAGGAGCTATTCAGATCAGCTTTGGTGTAGGTGGAGGCAAGCTATTTTCAGTCATCCTACACCATTAGTTTTCTAAAGCAGAGCATTACTAGTAGTGGTGCGTGTGTTGAAAGTACATTTTAAGTTCCCCAAGCAAGGGAATTTTTCCTCTTCATTCACTAGTTTCAGTGGACATCCGTTAGTTGCTGGAGATTTGTAGCATTTCTGCCTTTGTTGCCTGCTATATTTAAGATATCTCTGAGAGGCGCCTCTCTATTTTATTGTAAATGTTCTTTTACAACCACCCTTCTAACCTCCTCCCACAACTCCTCCCCAGCTCCCCCTCCCGCTCTAACTATCCCGTCCTCTCCTTTGATTTTGCCATCCCTACAATTTGAGTAGCTGGCAGTGCTAATGCCCAGAGGGGAACAATACTGTATGGGCCCATCAGAATAAGAAAAGAAGGTGGTTTCACCCTCGCCATGAACTCTTTCAACAATCACAAAAGGAGCACCCACACGCAAGGGAGTCAAAGAGGTCAGAGGACATCTGTGGAATTCATGTGTATTCAACTTTAGAAAACGGAGAATGGAGAAATAATGTTTGTCAGGGGATTTCTTCCATTATGCTGACCTACGGTGAATTCAATGTGCGTTCTGTGGTTTCCCACATTTAGGTTACACAGTCAGACGCAGGCAGTGCTAATTTTGGCCTGAGGGTCTAAAAAACGAGGGTCAGGAAAACTTTCCCAGAGGGCAGGTGCTCTCAACAGGTGTAATTAGGCCTGTTAACAAGTACTACCGCAGATTTGCATGTCTCTGTTGATTGCATTTCAAAGACAGATTGTCATTGAAGGCCATGGACATTTTTAAATATGGAAAATCCTATATACCGTTGAAGTCAAAAGTTTACATACATTCTGCAGAATCTGCCAGATGTTAATTATTTTACCAAAATAAGTGGGATCATACAAAATGCATGTTATTTTTTTTATTTAGTACTGATCTAAATAAGATAATAACAAAGACATTTACATATAGACGTTTTTCGCCTTACTCTTAACTGGAAGGATGCTTTGCTTTTCCAGTCTCCAGTGTTTCTAATCAAATTAGCGTATATTCAGAGCTAATAATCGAATGTTAAACTTATTAAAATGTGCTCCATAGCGCCATCACTTTGCAGTGTCGCAATGACCGCCATTTGTCAGTGCCTTACTTGTCAAACTTTAATGAGTGCGTAGATGACACGAAGCTGCCGACGGTAGCTACATTAAAAACAGATGGGCACTATTTGAATGGGTTCCTATGGAGACTCAGGAAAAAGATCTATAGTCCACAAAAAAAAATAATAGTTGAATTTATAAAAATGACCCCATTCAAAAGTTTACATACACTTGATTCTTAATACTGTGTTGTTACCTGAATGATCCATAGGTGTGTTTTTTGTATAGTGATAGTTCATGAGTCCGTTGTTTGTCCTGAACTGTTATCCTGAACTGTTAAATTGCCTGCTGTTCTTCAGAAAAATCCTTCAGGTCTCACAAATTGTTCGTTTTTTCAGCATTTTGTGTATTTGAACCCTTCCAACAATTACTGTATGATTTTGAGATCCATATTTTCACACTGATGACAAATGAGGAACTATACTTATACGCTGTCACTGATGCTCCAGAAGGAATAACAATGCATTAAGAGCCAGGGGTGTAAACTTTTGAACAGAATGAATATGTGTAAATTTTTCTTATTTTGCCTTTTTTTTTTAAATTTAGTACTGCCCTTCAGAAGCTGCACGCCAAAATAAGTTAAATTTACCCTGATCATCAAATTCAAAAAGTTTTCACCCCCCGGCTCTTAATGCATAATTTTTCCTTCTGAAGCATCAGTGACTGTTTGAATCTTTTGTAACAGTTGCGTATGAGTCCCTCAGTTGTCATTGTAGGAAAGGGTTCAAATACACAAAAATGCTGAAAATCCAAAGAATTTGTGGGACCTCAAAGATTTTTCTGAAGAACAGCAGGCAGTTTAACTGTTCAGGGCAAATATATGATTTACAAGACTATTATCTCATAAGTATAATCTCTTTCCTCTACCCAGTTCATATGGACAAATGTGGGATGCTGCTCAGGGAGCTTTGGAGGACCTTTTGGAGGATGAATATCCCACAATGCAGCTTCATCCTCAAAAGGATCGTCTTCAGGTCTTTCAGACACTGGCAACTTTCTACCTACGCTACCTGAAGATATTCCGAGCCCTAGAGGAGGTTTATGATCAGATTGTTCACCCCCAGAAGAGGCGTGTTGTGCATCAGGTTCTTGAGGGGGTGATGGGGCGACTGGTAGAGCTGAAGAATGAAATGGTGGAGCTGGAGTACTCAGAGTTTCACTACTTTGATGACATATTGCAGGATTTCAAAATGACACCTGTGAGTGAGATAACAAAATATACTGTTACATGTACAGAATGCTGGGAATGTTTTGGTCTGTTGTGGCTGTATAGAGGAAAGGGCCTAAAGGGAATTTAGGAGATTTGGGCTTGGGGAAGATTTAACTGCTCAATGTCAAAGTGGATTTTAGTGAGCTAAGCCTCTTGTTTTTCTCTGAATTGCTAATTGGGGTCACTAGCGCACAACTTTTACACATGACCTTCTCCAGGGCTGTAATAGCTGAAAATAGTTTGAATCTTGTTTTAGGAGGATCTTGAGATACCTATTCCACGTTATTTTGTAAGGGAGAAGATGAGAGCACTAAAAGAGAGAGAAAAGATGTTGGCTCATATTTTGACAAAAGGAGGACGTCAGGAACATAAAACTGTGAGTGTAAATGCATCAACAATATTTTCTCTCGGTACAAATACTTGCAATGCAAGTCAAATAATAATAGTTGTACTAAATACATTATAGTTCAGGTGTGTTGTTCTGGTTTGTGGTTTAGCAGATGCCAGTTCAGTCTATGTCTGTGGAGCGGGCTGTGTGGCTGCTACAGGTCAGTGAGCGAGCTCGGCAGGGAAGACTAAGAGCTCACTTCATGAAGACAATTCGGTTGGAGGAACAAAGAAGACTTCAGGGTAGCTCTAGCATGCTGGACCCTGACCAGGCAGCCACCTGCATTCAGAAGGTATCAGGCATCACTTGACTTTCAACAAAAATGTTCTAGTCCAGTGAAATTACTAATGCCTTGCATAGATGGGTTTGAATTTGCAAAAACAAATAATTGAGAAAAACGTTTATGCAGTGAATTTATAAATATTACTACAGTTTTTTTTATTTTTTACATATAAAGGAATAGTTCACTTTTTTTGTCTTTTATAATTTACTCACACTCATGTCATTACAAAAATTATATGGCTTTCAAAAACTTTGAAGCTCTAACTAGGACAATTAATTCATGTCTTCACTGGATTATTCTTTATAGGATAAGTCTTTTGAAGCAAGCTTTGTACGGTGAAAAGATCTAATTTAAGCCTTTATTCACTCTCAAATCAAGTTAACTTCATCAAACAGTGCAGGCGCACACAGACTATGTCAAACCAGAAGACTTGTAGTATACCAGTCCATTTGTATGGATTCATTAAATGCTTCATGACTATTTTTGAGCCTGAAAATTTAGGAGAAATCGTTGAAACATCTTTTGTGTTTCTGACTTAATTTTTTTATTTTATTATTATGATTTTATTTTCTGTTGTTTTGGCATTATTGTTAGTTATTTGTTTTGTTTTAATGTTAATAGTTTATATTTTTGAATTCATCACCATTTATGAGATTTTGTGCATCAAGTGTTGAGGTCAATTTTAACATTAGAATAATTTAAAATTATATTATATTAAAATTACATTCTGGATTTCAGAAACAAAGATATAGCATAGTTCACTTTACATCTGAAATGTTCTGTAAAACTCTATATTTGGTTACTATCTATTTTTAGTTTTTTAGATCTATTTATTGTGTTACTAACTGAAAGTTTGCTAAACAAGTGTCATCACAAACTTATTGGCCAAATTATGCGTTTTACATTTAGTAAAGAAAAATTTTCACATTGACTAAACAAAGGAGCATTACTTAGGGCAATTAAGACTTAAATTTAACAATATGAATTGACTTTTTAACCTTATTTATATTATTGGTTGGTGAACATTTCTCACAGGTCTCACAGGTATTCAGGAATTAAAGTTATGACTACACTCTAAAAAATGCTGGGTGAAATATGGACAAACTCAGCCACTGGGTTGTTTTGAACCAATGGTTGGTTTAAATGTTTAACCCAGCCTCCTGGGTAGTTCTATTTAACTCAACTATTGCTTAGAAATGACTATATTTTGTTATTAAAATGATCCCAAAATAAGTTGGAAATGAACATTTATTAATATGTTAAATAAATTAACAATTATAATTGCTTATTAATAAATGTTCACCTTTTGATTATTGCTGATGCCTCTGTCTGATGCCTCTACCTATGTCTGATTTTTAGTTTGCAACATATTTTGGGTTAATTTTAAGCAAGCCATACAGTATTTTTTTTTTAAACAATAGTTAAGTTAAATAAAACTACACAAAAGGTCGGTTTTAAACATTTAGACAAAACAACCCAATTGCTGAGTTTGTCCATATTTCACCCAGCACTGTGTTGCTTTTAACCCAGACTTTTTTAGAGTGTACGCATTCAGTGTCATCAGAGTATCCCAACTGACTGTTGAGGAATGTTATGGCCTTTAAAATGATAAACACATCATAACACTGCAAAAATAAATATATTCATTAACCATATCTAAATTAAATGATGATCATACACAAGGGAGGTAATGTCTGCTGCCCTACCTGAGCATGAACTCAAATGCTGTAGAGGTCAGGCCATCTCCTATACCACAGTCATCAGTTGTCGCATTTGACATGAAGTCCGCTCACAAAGGACTATGAATGACATGTGATCCCACCCAAGCATAAAAGATATATGTCCAACTCATCTGTGAGAATAATGTGCTTGTAGGCCCTTTGGCAGCAGGAGGGAGATTAGCATTGTAGTGCTGAGAGATGGGAAAAGGAAAGCATTCCAGGATTTTAGGTGTTATTTTTCAGTGCCATCCTAATCATGAAATCTGAGCTCATGTATCCTGACGTCTTTTTGAGTGAGTGTTCGCTACGGTTGTTGAACCCAGACATAGATGTAGCCTGAAAGAGATAGCAGATATGATTTTGGAGCTCTGAAGTTTTGTACAACGCAGGTGAAAAGGTACAGAAAACTTAGTTTTTAAGGAGCCTTAGCTGTGTGGCTCATGGGTAATTCACTTTCAAATAGCTCATCCAACAAGCATTTTGTACCGTGTTTGAATGTCATAGTGAATGCGATTACAGAAGGTGATAAACAGAGATTTTGGGCTCTCACACAGCGGGGTTGTTTTCACAAGGTCTAATCCTTCCTTCGTTCTTATTCTATAGCTCACAGCAAAGCAGATTTCTGTGCTGTGAAACCTTGGAAACATAATCCTCTCTCTTCAGTTGGCTATTGTTGTTTTTAGCATCATTGTCGTTCAAACTAGAGAGGAGGATTTATTAAAAAAAATATAAGAAAAGTCCTAGCCTGCATTTATGAATTCTAAGCTGAGTCTTGAGATTGATTTGCCTTAGCGTTGAGGTTAACTAAATATGAACCTCTCCACATACTCAATGACAAACTTAATGATAAAAACCAGTTTGTCAAATTAGAATTTCAGTTGCTATTATACAATACATTCCTCTCATCCAAACGTCCACAGTGAATACATGAAAACGTTAGATTGTTTCTCACTAGATAACACAAGAGCTGAAGAATGTTCTTGATCTCAAAGTGACTACGATAGTATCGTTTCTGGTATGTCCTCATCTTCAGTTTCTCGTCTTTCCTGCTATTATGATGTTTTTTGCTCCGTCTTCTAGGTTTGGCGGGGCTATCGAGACAGGAGCAGGGTCAACAAAGAGTGTCTAGAGGAGATGATATTTCTTGGAATGGTAAACACCAGAATGCTCTTCCAGTTTACTGTTTGCAAGTCTTTTTATGAATTTGTTGTTTTGTACGTATCTTCTGCTGTTTTAAATCAAAACACATTCAGCACTTATTTTACACTTTGATGTCAGTTTTTCCATCTCTTGTCTCCTGATGCCCTGTTTTCAGATACCAGCCCTGCAAACGACACCCAGTCCTACCCAACTGCATGCCCAGCAGGTGGAAAGCAGGAGGCATTGTGTGCAGGAAGAGCATGAGGCTGAGTACCAAAGGGCACTGGTCAACATCAAAGAGGCAGTGCGGTCTGTCGATGGACAAGATATTAAAGAGAGCCTGCAAGAACAAATACGCCAGTGGTTTATTGAGTGTCGGTAAGCCATACAGAAAAATCACAGATACACAGTTTTTTAACCCATTTGTGCCTAAATTTTTCTGAATAGTTTCATACATATAGTCATGCTAATAGTGTCCTACGTGCACACAAAGTGCAGCCAATAAGTCGCCCCTACAGGGCATTGTGTATCAAAAGGTAAATGAAAATAAATAAAGAAAAATAAAGAAAAAATGACATCTATATAACCAAGAATAAATAAATACATAAATAAATAAAAATAAAAATAAAAATAATAATGCATACAGGCAATTTATTTTAAAAGACATTCGGAATAGGAAGTTATGTCATACGTGTCCTCCCCACTACCATTTTCTATCTCTCGTCTCCCAAAAAGCACTTAACAAAACCAACAACCATGATTTAATAACCTATTAGCACTATTAGCCCTTTTGTCCATGATATATGTACTGACAAGTCATTTGCCAACCGGCAACTATAGCTGCTGCTTGGACTTTTGACTAAGTATACAAAAAAATATAGGTCTCTTGTAAAATTTGTTTTGTGTGGATTCTATAGACCTTCAAGATTGTGTGGATATATGTATGTCAACAAAAAACACTTATTAGTAACATGAAAATTATCTTTCTTTGGATGGGTTTGCCTTCGCCATGCTTTCTGGAAGTAGGGGTAGGAAGTTGACAGTTGACAGGAAGGAAGTGAATCCCTTTTTTTTTCCTTGAAATCCTTTATTTGTTTTTTTTTGCTTGTATGTCACTAAGAAATAAAAATGGATAACAGCTAGAAAAATAATTACAAAAGAAAAATGTCAACTATAAACTCTGGCAACTATGGATGCCAGTGGGCTTAAATGGGTTAAGCAGGGTTACAGTTTAGTTTAAAAATTCATAGGTGGGTCAAAGATGCATGTTTTTGTCCTATCTATTAATTTATTGAGGGAAAAAAATAATAATGCAATTCATGCATACAATGACTTGGATTTTTATTTTTTATTTTTTTCTGATGACAATGTATTTAAATCATTTTGATATTAAGTCAAAAAATGATAAAAGAATGATAAATCTGAAGAAAAAATAATGACATTTTTTAAAATAATTTTTTGTTGAGTAGTTTGTTGTAATGTTTATTATTATTTCTTACAATAAGTCATGTGTAGCACATTACATCATTCAGAGATTCTCTGCAGCTCCTACTGACTACATGTCAAGGTCAAGTTTTCAAAAAACAGATAAAAAGTAAAAGTAATGTAAAAGTAAAAGTAAAAGTAATGACACTTATACATTAATAATTGAAAATATTTTTTGTCTTGAAAAATATATATTTAAAAACATGTTTAAAATAATGATTAAAATGTGTTTGCTTTAAAGGAGAAGTCCACTTCCAGAACATAAATTTACAGATAATTTACTCACCCCCTTGTCATCCAAGATGTTCATGTCGTTCTTTCTTCAGCTGTAAAGAATTTTTTTTTTTTTTTGAAGATAACATTTCAGGATTTTTCTCCATATAATGGACTGCTATGGTGCCCCGATTTTGAACTTCCAAAATGCAATTTAAATGCGGCTTCAAACGATCCCAAGCGCGGTTGTAAACGATCCCAACCGAGTAAGAAGGGTCTTATCTAGTAAAATGATTGGTTATTTTCATTTAAAAAATACAATTTGAATACTTTTTCATCTCAAACGTTCATCTTGTCTTGCTCTCCCTGAACTCTGTGTATTATGGCTCAAGGGTAGGTCGAAAAACTCCAATCGTATTTTCTCCCTCAACTTCAAAAATCATTTCAAAATCATCCTACATCACTGCAGAAGCACTGACTCAGTCTTTGCAAAGTGAACATGCAAAGAAGATCAAACACCCTTAACAAAAAAGGTAGAACAGCGATATAGGATGATTTTGAAGTTGAGGGAGAACATGAGATGGGAATTTTTCACGTTTGACATTAAAAAGTATATAAATTGGCGGCAATAGCCTTGTGGGCAATGCGCCGACATACAGCGCCGTTGCACTCCGGGTGTCCTGTGTTCGAATCCCAACTCGAGAAACTTTCCCGATCCCACCCCCATCTCTCTCTCTCCCATTTTGCTTCCTGTCATTTCTAAACTGTCCTGTCATAATAAAGGCACAATGCAAAAAAAAAAAAAGTATATAAATTGTATTATTTTTATGAAAATAACTGATCGTTTTGCTAAGACCCTTCTTCCTCGGCTGGAATCGTTTACAATCGCATTTTTACAAACTTGGGGCACCATAGAAGTCCACTATATGGAAAAAAATCCTAAAATGTTTTCTTCAAAAAGTTCTTTACGACTGAAGAAAGAAAGACATGAACATCTTGGATGACAAGGGGTGAGTACATTATCTGTCAATTTTTGTTCTGAAAGTGGACTTCTGCTTTAATCTGTACACAAATCTGTTAATACTTTTTACTTGATGGTTATACCACATGACATTTTTGAAGTCATTAAATTGAAACCTTTATAAAACCAATATGGATAAAAGGGTACATTTCTAAGAACTTGGCACATATGTTTTAAGCTAGTGGACACTCTTATAAGGAGGTGCATGTAACTGTGGTAAATTGTGGCAAAAGTTCAATATTTTTCCACTTATGGAAAAAGGGCTTTTTGTTCCTCTGCATTCCCTCAATTACTTTCTCAGAATCTCTGGAACTAATCACCTTTATGTAATCTTCCACCTCTTAGACTTCCCCTTAGCCAGTGTCTCCTTTTGCTAATCTGCTAATTTGCTTTCACACTTTCAAGAGCTTTTCCTTGCATCTCTGTCCACTCAATCCATTATTTAACTCTAACTGTGAAGTACATTCCTGGCCTTTCGTCTCTTCCTTTTGTGCAGAGGCTGGAATGTAAGCAGTCAAAGCGATGGTCACTTTTACCCAGGGCTGTTTATGCTTAGCTAATGCATGTGCTATTTTCAAGTGTGCACGGTGTGGAGTGAGACTGGGCTGATTAGTGCATTCCAGCCTGATTTACGGCCTGCCACTGCATGCTGCTGCCCATTAATGCGGAGACAACAGTCATAAGTCATCTCAGTCGGACAACACAATGTTGTGGGGGGGAGTTCGGTAGCTTTGTCTCCGGTTAGTGGCCCCTTTTTCTGGCCCCTTCCAGTGACCTTGCTGGGCCCCTGCTGGTTGTATAAGGGATGTATGGGATACCAGGTCAAGACCTGCAAGGTGAAGTATGTTGGCGTGGTTTCCATGTGCGGATGAAGTGGAAGAGGTGAAGGTGGAGTATTTGAACAGCCAGCCAGACATATGCTATAAAACATAAACGCTTCACCATTATTACAATTTTCATCATGCTAACATACAGTCGGGTAAAAACTAAAAACTCAATTCATTTTCTACATAGGGAAAATTGTTTTGGGATAGTTCACCCAGAAATTCTGTCATTAATTACTCACCCTCATGTGATTCCAAACATGTATGTCCTTCATTCATCTTGGATCACAAATTAAGGTATTTCTGATGAAATCTGAGAGCTTTCTGACCCTGTATAGACATCAACGCAACTGGCTGTTCAAGGCCAAGAAACGTAGTAAGAACATTGTTCAGATAGTCCATGTGGTTCAACCAAGCTACAAGACTGCTTTTTGTGCACAGAGAAAACAAAAATGGCGACTTTATTCAACAACTTCTTATCTTCCATGGCAGTCTTCGTCTGTCATTGTACATGGAAAAAAATATATATAAAAAATAATAATAATACCAACATCACTAAAAAATTGAATGGGCACTAATGCACTCTACACTGAGGTAGCTGAGAAAGGAATCGTTGTACAAACCTATTAATTAAAGTTGCGGAATAAAAAGTATGTTCCTTTTATTCAAAATGAAGTGAATCTGTTTTATTTTTTTCTTCTAGTGAGCAGATTTAGGTAAAATTCAATCCTCTGCATTACAGTAGTACAGCTTTCAGCATGTGCTACCATATTGGAAGTGAGTTTTAGCTGTGTGCTACTGATTAAGTTAGCTGGAGCGGAGAGCTCAGGCTGAGCTCTGACTGACACTTTTACCCTGTTATTCTAAACCTGCCCCAGTTCCCCTGAGAGTCAGCGCTGGACCTGGCTAATGTATCCTCCCCATGTGTGAAGTTCACAGTTCAAATATGATTGATTTGCCTTTGTTCACGCGATCTGCTTTGTTTATCTATATGTTCACACAGACGTGAAGTCTGTGTTACCTCATCTTTAAAAAATCTTTAGGCAAAATTGTGTTTCTCACACAGAGTTCTTCCCATATATTTTCCATTTTGGGAAGGAAATCTAAAAAATGTTGGGAGGGAAATTTGAACCAAAAAAGTTTATGAGTAATAGGTGTTTTTGTCAGGTCTTAGTCTCTCAATAGAAAGTTTTATATTTGTCCTCTTTAATCTGGACTACAACACTATATTTCAGCTGTACTCTAGGATGTCACCTTAAAGAAGTTTTTCACTTCCAGAATGAAAATTTCCTGATAATTTACTCACCCCCATGTCGTCCAAGATGTTCATGTCTTTCTTTCTCCATATAATGGACTTCAACAGTGGCGAATGGGTTGAAGGTCCAAACTGCAGTTTCAATGCAGCTTCAAAGGGCTCTACACAATCGCAGCGGAGGAATAAGGGTCAGTCATTTCTTTAGATAAGACCCTTATTTCTTAAATGGGATCGAGTAGAGCCCCTTTAAGATGCACTGAAACTGCAATTTGGACCTTCAACCCCTTGGCAATAATTGAAGTCCACTATATGGAGAAAAAAATTCTCAGTTTTCCTCAAAATCCTTAATTTCTTTTAGACTGAAGAAAGAAAGAGACGTGGACATCTTGGATGACATGGGGATGAGTAAATTATCAGGGCATTTTCATTCTGGCAGTGATCTTCTCATTAAAGTTCAAAATCTAAATATTAATATGATAATGTAATAAAATACATTTTAAAATGAAATAATAAAAAGTTTTTTTGTGTGTTTCAGAGATGCCACAGGGAAGTTTCCTGATTTCCCAAGTCCTGAGGATGGAGGATCTGCATCTATATTTGCTCAGAAGACACCAGAACAGGTTATTAATCCTATCAGTCCATTAAATCCAGAGACTATCGTATGTTTACTAATAAATATTATTGCATTTCAAAAGGATATTGCTTGATACCATTCTTGTACAGAATAACATTTTCAGTAATGTTTGTTTAAGAATGCTAACATGTAGTAAATGTTTTGAAGGTTGCTGCTGAATTTGCTGCTAAAGAAGAAGAGAGGGAAAAGAAGAAAAAATCAAAGGGAGATAAAGACAAAAAAGGGAATGACCGCAAAGAGAAGAAGAAGGAGAAGAAAGGGAAGGTGAAAGGAAAAAAAGGGAAAGGAGATACAGAGGTGGGGTCTGTTGCACAGAAATCAATAAAGTCTTTTTAAAGTATCTGTATCTGCAGAATTAAATCAGCTGATGTGGCACAAATTTGGGTATCCAGTGACTCAGATGACCTCTGTGGTCAAGCCCACACACAATGAACCAGACTTGGTTGAACTGCATAGTGCTGACCTTGGGAGGAGAATTTGATTACAGATTGGGTATTGAACTTTTTCATTTAGTGTTATTGCATCCTAGTTTTGCTGCATTTCCATTTTAGGCAGGTTCCTCTAACCTTTAGGCTTATTTGCATTAGAGTTAGATGAAAGCAGGTTTATAGGCGTTCCTCTCAGCATCTGCACTAGGCAGTTTCATGTCACAGATTTCCCTGAGGTGAGAAAGCCTGAATTTTCCAGCTATTAAGTTAAAACAGTCATAGACGAAAGAATTATGACATATCTCAGCAGCACTTGCATCATTCCATCTTTGAAAAAGACATTTAACATACTCAGTACGCTCATATTCTCATGCATAATTACACATTGTCAGTGCGCCTGAGAATTGTATCATGAGAATTGTAATATCCCTGCCTGCGTTCTTTTCAGGGTAGATTAAGATAAGGAATGGTGAGGATGTTCGTTTGTTAAACTCATCCACAGTCTCCGGAAATATCTGTGATTTCAGCAAGGCGTTCCTGCTGTGTTCCACCTAGATTTCACTGTATTCTTGATAACCTCCTGCTCTCCCTATTCAGAACTCTTCCTCTTGTTAAACACAGATATAGCTTCTGTTTTCTCTACGACATCCAGACTTCCTGTGTTCCAATATTTTATTTTAACAAAGAGTTGAATGATGTATTATCTAAAGCTTAGGCGTGGCAGACAGAAGTCTTTCATGTTTAAGTCTAAAAGTGATTTATGTTCATGTGAGGTTTAATGTTCTCTGAGCTGACCTCTGAACGTCATATGCTGACCAGTGGCTACTGTGAGCCAGTCAAGCGGTAAAAATGCCCGCTCACACTGATTGGCTGCGTTCCGGACTTCTAGAATGGAGCCTTTGTTCATGCTTTCCTTCATAAGAGCACCTGTAATCCTCATTGGAGAGCCGAACCGCTGATATCTGCTCACAATGAGGCCGAAAGACCAATCTGACCTTTTTCAAAGGCTCACATCCTGTTTGAAAGCTGAGCCTTTCAATAGTTAATTAAGGAATTTTTGTCAGAGCTCTTGTGTTGGCCTAGTTTAGGCCTAGTTTTAATTTTCAAGGGCCACTCAAAGGCTCCTTGTTAAAGAAAAAAAAAAGGCAGTACCAAATACATAGCTGTACAAATGATGTTTTAAATCTGTGATTAGTAAATATTTAGTGTATTTCCACCACTGTTTGCCATATGGCCAAAATATACTTTAAATATATGCTGTAAAGAAAAAAAAACAAGAAAGAAAAGTTAGAAAATGTACTTCAAGATGCAGGAAAATGCCTTATCAGTTTTTAAGTTTATAAACAGTTAAAGTCGACAGTTTACATTCACCTTGTAGAATCTGCAAAATGAATGATTTTAGCGAAATAAGAGGCATCATATAAAATATGTGTTGTTTTTTATTTAGTACTGATCTGAATACGGTACTATATTTCACATAAAAGATGTTTACATATAGTCAACAAGAAAAAATAATAGTTGAATTTATAAAAATGACCCCATTCAAAAGTTTACATAGACTTGATTCATAATACTGTGTTGTTACACAGCTGTTTGTGTATTTGTTTTTTTAGTTTACTGATAGTATTGATCATGAGTCCCTTACAACTGATTCAAATGTTCGCTGATGCTCCAGAAAGATGAAAACTTTTTGAATTTGAAGATCGGGGTAAATTTTACATATTCTGTCTTCTGGAAAACATGTAAGATTATATGGAGAAAGTTTCTGAAGGGCAGTACTAAATGAAAAAAATGTGATATTTAGGCAAAATAAGAAAAATGTACACATCTTCAATCTGTTCAAAAGTTTACACCCCTGGCTCTTAATGCATCATTTTTCCTTCTGGAGCATCAGTGAGCATTTAAATCTTTTGTAACTTTGCATCCAGTCCCTCAGTTGTCCTCAGTGTGAAAAGATGGATCTCAAAATCATACAGTCATTGTTGGAAACGGTTCAAATAAAATGCTAACAAGCCAAATAATTTGTGGGACCTGAAGAATTTTTGTGAAGAACAGCGGGCAGTTTAACTGTTCGGGACAAACAAGGGACTCATGAACAACTATCACGAAACAAAAAAACTGTGGATCATTCAGGTAACAACATTACCTATTAAGAATCAAGCGTATGTAAACTTTTGAATGGGGTAAATTTGATAAATTCAGCTATTATTTTCTTTTGTGGACTACATGTAAACGTCTTTTATGTGAAATACCTTATTCAGATCGGTACTAAATAAAAATAACATGCATTTTGTTTGATCACTGTCATTTTGGTAAAATAATTGACATTTTGCAGATTCTGCAAGGTGTATGTAAACTTTTGTCTTCAACTGCATTTTGGATAATATAAACACATATAGATTGAAAATATAAAAATAGCCAAAAATATGTAAGAAATCACAAGCAACTAAAACGTGTCAAAATATATTTGTGTGAGTATATTTTAAAATCTGTATTAGCAATTTATTTTGTAATATACTTTTTTTTTTCATTGCAAACCCTAAATTAAGAGACGTAAATTGAATTAAATCTGGCATATGAATTCATTTAGCTCCTGATGTGGCCACAGGTTTCTTTGATAAAAATCTGCTAGATCCATTTGCACATTCTGTCTAATGCCATATGAATCATCATAAATCACTGCTCCTAGGCACTTAAGGGCTTTCATATTTTCAGATGGATTTGTGTCTCTTTTGGGGGTCATTAGCTGCTAATGGAGAAATGTGTTTAAAGAAAGACAGCCCATAAAATATACAGCCTCCATTTGGCTTATTCCTTCTGAAAATGCTCTGCTCCTGAGCAGACGCACTCTGCGGTTTTGAGTGTGTGCTTGTGACACGCAGGCCAAACATTCGCGTGAGTATGTGAAGACGTTGATTTACTTTTAATGTGCGACCCCTAGTTGAGAGAAAGGAAAACAGGAGGCACCGTAAATCATGCTCGCAGCATCGCGTTCAGCCCCCGCTGTGTATTCACATCATTAAAATGCCAGTGCTGAGGGTGACCCTGCACCAGAGCAGCGTGCAAGAACATCACCCTGTGAGCTTTGATCCCTCATGTGAAATCTCATGATTTCGTAGATTTATCCATAAGTTGACTTCAGTTATTTCAGATAACTTTCCTTCTTTCCTTGTCCACCATGTAAAGCACAGGAACACAGGAAATCAGTGATGATATGCTTATGAAGGATCCACCTTAATACAAACTACATGTTTTGCAGGAAGAAGAGAAGGGATGGAAGATGACTCCCAGTAACTTCCTTCCTACGGTAGTCGAGGGAGCCAAACTGTACAAAGGTATGTGGGAGATGACGGCGAATGGGTGCAGTGTGCGTATCTGTCATCGAAAATTAATGAGATTTTCCCCTGACCATAATGACTAATTCTCAACAACGTCAACGGTGTTTGTGTGAGGTCAATGAGCGAGTGAGCTTTCATCACAGTTGTGACATGAGATGTGTCTGGTATACGTCTAAGTAACCAATAATGATAGGGCCATGTCAGATTCTCAGGTCAAGACCAGTCCAGATGGTTCCCCACCTCACATTGAACGTTTTTCCTCTTCTTTTTCTACCTCTTTCTCCTTCCCCCTTCTTTGTGACTACAGATACGTTTTCTTGCCCTCTCATTAAAGCTGAGTCTCTTGACGCCACATTGAGGTCCAGCTCCTCCTCGTTCTATAATCAACAGCAGCCGTCTGTCAACTCCCCTGTTGCCTTGGTTTCATGGCAAGGACGATTTTCACAGGCTATATATCTAACTAATTTGTTTGTGAAGTGATCGTTGTTCATCTAGTTCATTCCAAATAAGTGTACACTGTAAAACAGTACTGATAAATTTACGGTAAAGAACTGGCAGTAGTTGAAAGACATTCACTGTAAAAATACAGTGTTTAAGGCATTTAGAAGCTTGTATATTTTACAATTTCACGACCATTTAGATCTTTAATTGACATAGTGTGAACTACCCCTGAGAAGGGGTAAACTAACATACTTGAAGTACTATAATCTGCTTTGTGCCAAAATATATAAGCACCATAATAGTAACAATATTAAAACTTACAGCACAGGATGAATTAAAGTTCATCATGTAAGTGATCTTTTCATAAACCCAGTGGCCAGTACTCACGTAGATGGTGTTCATTGACACACACCCAAAGACAAAATACAATCAAGGTAATACACATTATACTGGAACTTCTATGAACATTTACTTATAATAATTAATAATAATTTTAATGAGATGGAAAAATCAAATGATATAGCACAACTTGTAACTTTTAAGGTTTTATTCTTATTACAGTCATAAGAAGGGTTAAGAAGGTTAAGGTTAGATTTACTGCAGGTTGTATATTTTCGTAAAATACTGTATATTTTAGCAAAAACAAAAAAGAGTTTTGGAAGTAAAAAGTATAAATTATATATTTACTATATATACTAAGTATTTTCCATATATATTTCCTATATATATATGTTCTTTATATATTATATATAAATTGGGAACAGTTTTTACTGTGTATTAGGGTCAGAAATTAACTTTTACATAAAGTGGCAATATTTGCCCCCTGGGATTGATTTCCAATTTTTTCTTTTGTGAGAGCAATTTTTATAATCACCTTATTATTATAAATCACCTTATTGTTCTTTATATTGTAATAATGATTATTAATATTGATGTAGAGAACAATATAAACATTTTTGTTTCGTTATGGGTACAGCACATTCTGGCTTCACAGACAAACATGTCGGTTCATGACATTAGCCTTGTCTCACACAAGTTATGCAGAAACTCCCATTATAATTACTAATTCTACTAAATTAATCTTTTATTTACATCATATCTGCACTGTGCTGTTTATGATGAGGGAATTTGTGAGCATGCTGTGTATGATGTTTTCATGTATGGGCTAAAAAATATGTTTGTTGTAAGGCCTGTGGACTATCTGTGGTTCAACTCAAGATGTTGACGAGAAATATAAAATCTGGCCATTTAAAGTCTTTCTTTCCATTCACACAAATGGCTTTACCACATTCTATGTCCTATCAGAACTAATGCTTCACTTAGGTCATATTTGCTATGTGTGAAGAGAGTGTGTGTTTAGGAGCTATAATTTAACCTCAGCATTGCCTGCAGAGCAGCAAATCAATCAAGTCACCCTTGAAACCTCTTGACAAGACAAGCATGTTAATGACTGAGACACTACTTCCTGTTAGTGTAGAGGTTTAAGGTCTCCCAACAGGAAATGAGAAGACTGGACTGCACTTTTGTGTTTAAATGATCCATGAAGACAGGGTAGAGAGCTAGATCTCAGATCTTCCGCAACCATGAAGCGTTTCTGTGCGTGTCTGTTTGTGCCAGTAGGGAGCAGGTGAACCAGAGGTCTGCAAAAACACATTTTAAACATGTCAGTGTAACATTTCCAGGATAGATTGCTATGACAACATCCTGCTCTTTTGCCTGTGTTCAGTGATTAGTGAACTTCTATCAACAAACCGCATTGTACATCACACACCAGCTCCATTTTAGCTATGGTCCGGTCCATTACCATTACCATCTCTAGGGTCAGCTACAGGATGTTAGATTTATTTCTATTCTAACTCTCCTACTACAACTGACTCATTTACTTTCTGTTACCTGAGAGGGGTGTGAAGTGTCTTTTAAAGTCAACATCTGATAAGGAAAACTTTTTAAAGTCACTGAATCTTACATTTATCTCATAGTGGTGCATTTGGCTTGTAACTCTGAATGAGCATATCACTCTTCGAAGAATATAGAGGTTCACTAAAGCGGATCATTCACTTCGCATCCTGCTGAAGTTCTTTGTGTTCTCAGCCATCCACATGCATTCATCACAAGACACATGTTGACGTCAAGTCACGTCAGTTGCTTTTATCATCTACAGGTCCTGAACTGCAGTGTAATATTACTACAATCTTTGCAGTGAGAAATGCAGTTTTGTAGCATAAAATGACACCATATGGTATGATCAACAATGCTCAAAAACTCTCAAGTACAATTACATTTAAAGGAGAAGTCCACTTCCAAAACAAAGATTCACATATAATGTACCTACCCCCTTGTCATCCAAGATGTTCATGTCTTTCTTTCTTCAGTCATAAAGAAATGATGTTTTTGGAGGAAAACATTTCAGCATTTTTCTCCATATGGTGCCCCGATTTTAAACTTCCAAAATGCAGTTTAAATGCAGCTTCAAACGATCCCAAATGCATGTTCACTTTGCAACAGCTGGGTCGATACTTCTGTAGCGATGTAGGAAATTTTTTAAATTATTTCTGAAGTTGAGGAAGAAAATACGATTGAAGTTTTTCGACATACCCTAAATGTCTTGAGGCAGAATACACAGAGTTCAGGGAGAGCAAGACAAGATGATAGTTTGAGATTAAAAAGTACTTAAATTGTATTTTTTTTAATGTAAACAACAGATCGTTTAACTGGATAAGACCCTTCTTCCTTGGCTGGGATCATTTACAGCCACATTTGGGATCGTTTGAAGCTGCATTTAACTGCATTTTGGAAGTTCAAAATCGGGGCACCATAGCAGTCCATTATACACTCTTAAAAATAAAGGTGCTTCACAATGCCATAGAAGATCCTTATTCTCTAAATAGTTCCATAAAGAACCTTTAACATTTGAAGAACCTTTCTGTTTCACAAAAGGTTCTTTGTGGTGAAAGAAGGTTCTTCAGATTATAAAAAGGTAAGAAAGAGATGGTTCTTTAAAGAACCTTTAACTGAATGGTTCTTTGTGGAACCAAAAATGGTTCTTCTATGGCATTGCTGTGAAGAACCTTTTAAAGCACCTTTATTTTTAAGAGTGTATGGAGAAAAATGCTAAATATTTTCCTCAAGAAACATAATTTCTTTACGACTAAAGAAAGACATGAACATCTTGGATGACAAGGGGGTGAGTACATTATATGTGAATCTTTGTTTTGGAAGTGGACTTCTCCTTTAAGCATACCTTTTGTCAATGTAGTGCAATACAAGTAAAGCTCAATTCAGTAGTACTTCAGATCAGTTTAACAACAGGTCTGATGGACAGCTGCACTGCAACGTGAACTAAGCTGCAGTTTCTGGGCAACAGCTGCAGTGCGTTGGAATGGATACTGCTGCAGATTTCATATTTCACTGGATGCAGTTGAAAAGCTTTTTCATAGTAGTAACCTACCATATACTGTGACTTTATTGATTCAGCCATTCCTGCTTTTGTAGCCAAATAGTGTTATTTTGCTATTTTATTAAGCACACTTTTTTCTGTACAATGAGCAGACAAAACCCTGTGTGCATAGAACATTTCAGATATACTATTATTATGCTACACTTGGAGAGTGTACCTAATTTTAAAACTGCAGCTAATCCTGCGTCATAATTATACAGTGCAAGTATGTAAATTGGATGCTACTGCAGTTTTCAGTGTTGCAATACAAGTGTGGTAATTTGGATGCAGTAGAAGTGCATTTTTCTGTACTGCTGTTGTACTGTGGCCAACTTACCATGTTTACTTAAGTTACAAATATTACAGTTCATGTTTTTAAACGGACTATTTATTGGATATTTAAATATTTTATATTGCAAGTGAGAGCATGGCATGTTATATACGTACTTGCATCTTTAGCTTACTATGTGTACATGTGTGTGTGCATTATGTACAAATGCCTGGAAAAAAAATCAACCAACGAACAGCTGTAACCTTGCAGGAAGCAATTATATGCCCAGTCAAAGATGCTTAATTTTTTTCATTAGGATTTTCCTCTAAACGTCACCTTGCTCAGCCTGCAGAGCAAAGGGTTACATTCCTGAGGAATGAAGCTTAAAGGTGTAATGAAAAGCAGAGATCAGAGCTTACCTCCCAAATATTTGACATGGTTGAGTGAATAGCGATGTCTGTCTCACAACAAATTGCTTATATAATCATCAACCAAACTGCTGTCAACAGCATTGTCCAAAGAATACAATAACTTTAGATGATGATATTATAAAATCTAAGTGAAACGTTGCTGTGTTGCTGTAATTGTATTACATGTGCACTTGTAGTGTACAAATCTTTAAATTATAAATTTAAAAAAATTGCAAATAGTGTTAATGAAATAAAAGACCACTTACGTGTACTTCAAAAGAGAGTACTTTTAAAAAGTGCATTTTGTAATAATAGTAAATGTAAAGTTTACTTTAAAGAACATCTTAAATTATTTTATCATTAATCTTTTGTTGTGCTCTAAAGAAGTATGCTTAATTTTCATATGTTGACTAACTTAATATAACTTAATATAATTTTAAACTATTATACATTTCCATTTAATTGCAATTAACATGCAGTTAAGTGTCTGAAAACATTTAGTTTGCTTGTAAGTATATTATTCCTATATAATAAGCACGCTCACGGCTTCTGCAGAAAACAATGTGATCAGCCATTCTGAACTCCTAAAAGATTTGTATGATATGTTCAGCAGACAAAAATAGTTAAGTCCATGTCCTACATCCTGCCTGTCAGACAGCTAATTAGTGCCAAGGGTCTTTTCTGTGTGAGTTAATCAGCAGCACACTGTTTTATCAGCTGTCTGTAATTGGGATATGATCATGTGGTGGGTTTATTTAGTTGTAATGAGGCGGAAAGGTGAGCACCATATTTACTTAGAATCAGACAATAACCAGCATGATCCCGAGAGGGACAAGCTCTGTTGAGAAAGTCACCCGCACGGCAGTTTAGAATGGCTTATAGAAAGGCCAAGGAAGTCATTTGTAGTATTCAGGGTAAGATTGAAATTGCCTGTTTAGACTTGTCTGGCGCTTGCTTCTCTCTCGCTCCCTCTTTCCTTTCCTGCATCCCAGCGTCACGGCGCACTTGCTGGATGTGACCGATGGATTTCATTTCAGTCTCTTGGCAGAAAGAGCCATGTTAAGGAAGTGTCTGTCCCTTGCTGTTCACTGAGTGACTGAGACAAACAAGCAAAATAGGCTGGCAGTAGGAGTGCAGCTCCGTCTCCGCAGACTGACCGGCATACAAATCTTCACAAATGGTACAAAAGACCATACCGTGAAGGTAAGTGGCCGCTGTGGAGCCTAGATACAGCTGACCACCCTTCAGCCCTGAAGTGTTTTTACACTCAGTCTCCATATGGTGGGGTGGCAAATGTGTTGTATATACACTGTGTTCAGTCAGAGCAGATGTGTGTGGCCACCCCCCTCTCACAAAACTAGTTGTCATGGCACAAGAAATTTTGCTGCTTTTTTGTTCATCCACTGTAGTGTCTGTTCTTCTTGCACCGTGTGGGGTTGAAGCATTCTCAGAGGGCTTCAGTGCCAATAAAGACGTTTTAAAAAGCTGACCCCTAACAGTCGTGTGTTTTCAGGGGAGTTAGGTGGATGTTGTCTTTAAACAAACAGGCCAGGCTGTGTGAATGCATCCCTCTGAAGGAGTGAGGCAATTATGTGGATCGTATTGCCCTGGGATGTTTTGAAAATGTGACTTTGAAAAGAAGGCTTTGTGGACGACAGTTTGACCTCTGACCTCAGCGACGGATCTCATTTCAAAGTTCGATGCTTATTTTTAGGTTCCACCAGACTGAGCTTTAACATCAGTGGCCTTTGACCCCTATCTGAACTTGACAGCAGTACTTATTAGAGTTCAGTAATTCAGAATTTAAAAATTGGCTCTCTACCAATCTGTGAGTTGGTGTTTGAATTGAACTGGCCTCAAGCCACAGGATGTTGAACCAGATTTGGAATTGAAGACAATTGAGATTTCCTGAATTGCAATTCAAAGACATAATAATAAGTATTCTTCCACCTGGTTTGTAAATCTGTCTGTAAAGCTCATGACACACCAGACATCATAGAACTATTAGCGATGAAAGCTGACTGTGTTGTTACCTCATGTCACCTGTGTCTGGGCCAAAAAGTTGCTCTTGAACACACAGAAAACACTATAGCCAACAGCACCTGCATAAGAGGAAATCAGTATGTGGCAGTAGTCTACATTCTTGATTTAATAAGAGAAACCAAATCTAGGACTCTGTAAACAAAGCAGTGCTTTCCCTTTTGAATATGAATCATTTTGATCAGTTGGTCTTCAGTTTATTCATTTCATACAGCCGTGGCGTTATGAAAATATTTGTGTGCTGGAATGCTCTAGTAAGATAAAGATAGATTAGAAGAGCTATCTGTGTGTGACCTCTTGACTTTGTACTATGCTTGCATTAGTCGCTTTCGCTATTTTATGCACTGGTTCACTAAGCTAAACAACCAGTCAGAAACAGTTTCACCAGTGGTTGAAAATGGTCTGTGGTCTGACAGACACTTGATTTTACGACTTTGGTCATCGGCTTGGAAAGTCACTCTGTTAAGGCCTATAACCTTAAAGGGGTCATCGGATGCCTATTTTCCAAAAGCTGATATGATTCTTTAGGGTCTTAATGAGAAGTCTGCAACATACTTAAATATGTTAAAATTTCTCAGTGGTAGTGTAAAAAACACCCCTTTTTTACCCTGTTCAGAGCGAGCCATTCTGTTGCATGTTCCTTTAAATGCAATGAGCTCTTCTTGCCCCGTCCCTCTCTTCCGTGGGGTGACTGTTTACTTTAACCGCATTTAGCCACGTTTAGCCACAAAACTTGCTAACTAGCACATTATTAAGAAAGGTGATTTGCAAAGATGCATAAAAAACCCTTATACTCGCTTCTGCTGTAGGTGAAGCTGAATCACGAATGATTCACGCCAACATGGACGCATTTATGTAGATCGCCGGGCACATTCCCTTCAAAAACAAAAGTAATGTTAATATTCTGGGTCTTCAGTGGCTCAAATGTCGGGAGTAAATGACAACTGTTATGATCATTATTACATCTAACAACAGTACACCTCAATCAGTTAATCAGAGACATTCATGTCTTCCCCTGCACCTGCGTCGAAATAATGGCCGTTGGAGTTGGAGTGTTCACAGCTCACTCAGGGAGGGTCTAAGGTAAGACGATTGTGTCAATCAGCTATCATGGGAGCTGAGAATGGCTTGATTTGAAAATGGGGATATTTCTTATAAAGATTACAAAAATACCACTGGGTGGAATTTTATTAAAATAAGGTGGTTGTGTATACACACTGCCAACACATGATGCTTTATTAACAAGGTTCGGGAGGAGCGCGTCAGATACCTAGCCTAATTAGCACAACAGGAGTCCATTCAAGTTAATCAACCTTCTGATGGTTTATCAGCACCACCCTATCTCCTCACTCCGAGTTCTCACTACTCTCAGCACGCCAAATATGCATTACTATACTCTGGCTAATTATATGTAAGCGTGAACTCGTGAAACTCTTTTGTTCAAACAACATGTAAAAGTGAGTTTTGCATCCCATGACCGCTTTAAAGGTAACCTATTACGGCTCAGGCTCAGGTGTCACCAGAATATGTCTGTGAAGTTTCAGCTCAAAATACCCCACAGTTCATTAATTCTATAATTTTGAAAATGCCTATTTTTCAGTGAAAGCAGAAACGCAATGTTTTTCGCGCATGTCTCTTTAAATGCAAATGAGCGGCTGATCCCTGCCCCCTTTTCCAGAATAGGGGTGTGCCTTTACAGCTCGTACCTCAGATGCCAATAAACATCTGTTTGGTTTTGATGATCATGTCTATCGTGCTGAAAACGTGTTTTAAAGTCAGATTAAATTTACGAAGTGGCTGTCACACGGCATGTAAGTACTAAACTAAGTTTCCTTCATGTCTTATTGCGCTTGAACTGTCAAATACACACAAGTTTACATTAAAAACATACATGAGGAAAAAAAACAGTTATGTCTGTGAAGGTAAACAGCTAGGAATTTTTATATTATTGTTTATATTAGATCTGTGTGGCAGCAGTGTAATATACAGTAAATAAATCAATAAATCCACTGCTGTCTTGTCTCCTCTGAGGCTGGGACTATAAATAGTGTTCTGTGCTCATTTGTGCAGCCAATGACAGAAGAGTTAGCATGCTTTGCTTGAACATTTGCCATGGCGTTAGAACTAGTATACCGTTGTCGCTTTCAAAAACAGAATGGTGGCACCATGGGTGGAAACGTACAGATTAAGGGACGGAAATATTATAATAAGTTCCCTTCCTACATGACGGGAGGAGCAAAATCTGACCAGCTAATTTTTTCACATGCTTGCAAAGAGTGGCTTACTAAAACAATGTCAGTGGGTTGTCATTTTCACATTTTCTGGGTTGGTAGATGCACCAGGGGCCCGATTGCAGCACTTAAACACAGAAAAAGTCAGATTTTCATGGTATGTCCCCTTTAAAACTTACTAAGAGCTTTTTACAAAGCGTATATCAAACATTCTTTGTTATGACAATGGGTGCTCCCCAGAGGTCAATGAGGGTTGACATAGAACTGTCCATATTAGCTACTAGCTGACTACTTCAAATTCTGTGTAACACTATTTATTTTCACAACACACTACAACCACTCATCAACCTGACATGCAATATAGTAGTCAGACCTTCTTGACCTTGTTAATGGATTATGTGAATTGTAATTTCCCTCCAAATCTGACCTGTTAGCTCAAATTTTATTATTGTAGACTATCCAAATCAGGGTAAAACAAAGACACTGATATGAACATAGATTGTTCAAATTTTGTTCATTTTTAACCAAAAAAGAGGGGGGATCTTTATTGTAGCTTTAAATTCAAATGTGAATTCCAGTACTAGTTCTGTTCAATTTATAAATGCACACAACTCCTCTGTTTATGAGACTTATGTTACATACTTACATAAGTGTCACTGTAGCTGAAACAATAGGGCATTTTTATCATAACTGATAACTGTGTATTTGTTAAATCCACTGTTAAGTGGCTTTGGTTAAAAGCATCTGCCAAATTTAGCACTTTACAAATGTTTGTCCTAGTGAGTTTAGATTAAGTTTGCTGTTTATTTCCATCCATCTTTATGATATGCAATTGGACAAAACAGGGAAAAACAACTTAAGACTCATTGTGAGGTCAGAACCTGCCATTCAGTCCAGTTCCAGTTTTCAAATCAACCTGGCATACTGCCTTTAGCCCGGGACAGGAAGTGGGTGGAAATGGACTTCCTGTCAGGATGTGGCGCGTGAGAGCGCAGCACGGAGTACAATCGTATGCTACGTTCTCACCCAGACTACAGCACCTGTGCTTCCTCTACGCAGGACACACGCAGGAGCTCCGACTGAGGCCCACCAGACCTCTCTCAGAATTGTTTCCTCCTTTATACACAGTGCTGACTGATGTTCTCCTGGATTTACTTTGATGCTTTGTGTCCAACTCGAATTTGTTTTCACATGTTAAAAAATTCCTGTATGATCTGTTCTATAGATGAATGTAATGTCAAGCACCATGGCGGTTTCCTAGTGATATAATCATATTGTCACTGTTGTTGCCATTTGTTTTATTTAAATCTATACATACCCTGCGGATCTGTTGTGTGTTGCAGAGGTCTGGCATAACCGAGATGAAAAACAGAACTTCCTTCAGCGTTTTGATGCTCAGTTGGTGCGTGAGGAGAAGAGATTGGAAGTTGAAGAGGAGCTCAGAGTTCAGGTGGGAGCAGAGCTGTCATCAAGGGGGGAAACCAGGGGCCTGTGATGATTGGAGCCCAGTAAACACATCTTAAACCTTCCAAAAGTATGAGGAGTGGGGCCCTCAGGTTCATAATTTTGTCCCGGACCCTTGTGGGAGTATAGAAATCAACACTCTCTCTGCACTACATTTTATGAAAGTCATTACACTCTATGAAAACAAAACACCTCCGCTCCTTCACTTCCCTTGTGGCCTAATTCATTCCTTCACATTTTTGTTTTTACTGTTTTTCCATCCTTGTTTTTATCTTTCTCTATCTCTTTGTCTCAGGTGGATGAACTGATGAGACAAGAACTGAAGAACCTTAAGCTGGTAGTGGATAGAGACAAAGGAAAGAAAAAGAAGAAAGTCAAGAAAAGCAGTAAAAAGGTGAATGGCATGCATACTTACTTTGAGATAAGACTGTAAGCGCATTTTAAATGCCTTGCATGAGTGACAGTGTACAGATGCCCGGTGCTCCCTGCTCAGATTCTAGATGGTGACTGGTCTGTAAACCCCTGTAATGTGTCGTTTAGTCTGGATGTATCCAGATCTTGAGATACATGCTCAGCCTTCTGTTTATGCACCTTGTGTGAGAGGCCCTGGGGTCATACAGTGATCTGCCCTTATGACCAGGAATGTGGGCTGGACAGAGAATTAGTAAAGGTGTCTTGCCCTCGTCAGCTTGTGTTTTGATAGGGCCCCTTTTTCCCACCTTCTCTACCACACACACACATATGCAATAGTGGAACAAAGACATATATGCTTGGGTAAAGTAATTAATGTAGATACAAATTCACGCATACAGTTTTATGCAAAAGTTTGGGAACCCCTTGCAGAATCTGTAAAATGTGAATAATTGTAACAAAAAAACTTCCAGCAGTGACTGTATGATTCTGAGAGCCATCTTTTCACACTGAGGACAATTAAGGGACTCAAAAACAACTATTGGAAATACGATGCATTAAGAGCCGGGGGGTGAAAACTTTTGAACCGGATTAAGATGTCCACATTTTTCTTATTTTGATGAAATATACTTTTTGTTCCATTTAGTACTATCCTTCGGAAGCAACGGAAGATACTTGCATGTTTCCTGGAAGACAAATTAAGTACAATTTACTTTGATCTTCAAATTCAAAAAGTTTTCACACCCCGGCTCTTAATTCATAATGTTTCCTTCAGGAGTATCAGTGAATGTTTGAACCTTTTTTAATATTTGTGTTTGAGTCCCTCAGTTGTCCTCAGTGTGAAAAGATGGATCTTAAAATCATATAGTCGCTGCTGGAAAGGGTTCAAATATGCAAAAGATGCTGGAAAACTGCGAATCTGCAGGACCTGAATGATTTTTCTGAAGGACAGTGCTCAGTTTAACTGTTTAGAACAAACAAAGAACTCATGAACAACCATCACAAAACAAAAAAACAGTCGTAGATCATCAAGGTAACCACACACAGTATTAGGAACCAAGGGTTCCCAAACTTTTGCATTGGGTTATTTGAATAATTTCAGCTATTTTTTTGTCTTGTGGACTATATTTAAACATCTTTTACGCAAAATATCTTACTCAGGACAGTACTAAATAAAAAAATACCATGCATTTTGTATGATCTCTCTTATTTTGTTAAAACTATTCACATTTTCACAGATTCTGCAAGGGGATCCCAAACTTTTGCACAAAACTATACAAGAAGGTTAAGGCTATGTTTACACGACAAAATCAACGTGTACTGCGTATGTCTACATACCTAACATATACTACGCATGCACATGATGTCACCGTTTTCAAAGATTCCTGTATTTGGTGTTTACATAGAAACAGTAACTGTGGCATTTTCAAAAACTTGCACTTTAAAACCTGTTTTCAAAATTATGGGTTTTCAGTCCCCAAAACGCTGTTATCGTGCAAACGAACAGGTAAAACATCTATAAAGTTTACCGTTTTTGGCTGAAAACATGGTCGTGTACCAGCCCCTAAATGTGGCTTATTGATATTTGCATTTGTATAGGTTTCCATAAAATCCTGACCCCGAAACTGTGTTATCAGAATGTTGATATGTTACGACTTACTATATCACAACGATCAATACTAGACATTCATATGTGCAAAGTACACACAATAAACACACATTATTATGCCAGTAATGTCTAGGGAGAATAATAAACAGAGATAGAGATAGATGTGACTATGTGTGTGGCTGTTTAACTGTGACCTGTAAATATATGTGAATACATTGGTGACCAATCCATCTCTGTATTTCCTGCAGTCAGTCAGTATTGTGCCTTTTCCAAAACAAGACGCAGAGAAAAAGGCCTCATCGCATGTCTGCACAAGAGCTAGAATTCCTCAACAACATATTTGGCACTCTGCTTGAGTTGTTTTACGCTGAGAGGTTCTGACAGCTAAATCGGTCACAGACGCTGTCTGCCTGACGCATGTAATTTATACACAAAGATGTTTTAGCATTAATCATTCTGCAAATGCAGGCACACACAAATCCCATTCAGCTGTGCTGGCATAAGACTAAATTCCATTTTCTCACAAGGTTGGTATATTAAACTGGAATTTTGGAAAACATTCTGTGAATTTTGGAGGCCATGCAAATTTGGGTACAGCAAATTGAACATTACGCAACAGGGAGGGTTTGTTTATTAAGTTAACATGTGACGCCCAACTTCAGCTAATGCTAGATGGAGTTCACTCTGTCTGTTATATAATTGCAGTCATCAATGTGTTTTAGGAGAAAGCTACTGACTTTTCCATTTACAGGGTGTTTCTTAGTATCGTTGACTCACAAACTCAGACCTGCCAGGAAATGATCTAAAATTCTCCACAAAAATATTTTGGGGAATCACAGTACGCACGGTCCAGTGGTTTCTGAGAAAAAGAAGTGGATATGTTCTTTTCCTCACCCAATAAATATTCAGAACTTCTGGTAACGTATCATCCGAAAATACCTGGCTGCTAGTCCTGCTAGTCTGGTTCATTTGTAGTTTAGGAAAAGCCCTGAATTACAACAGGTTCCAGGGTGTTTCCAGGAGACTGTATAAAAACGGTTGTGTTAAGAGTTCTTTCTGGATGATCAGGAAAACATACACATGTAGACCATCTCTTCGTGACACACTGTAATCGTTTTGTTTGTTAAGTCAAGCCACCAGACGTTTTTCAGGATTTCTTCATTCTGAATGGAAGCACATATGCCGTACACCTGTTATTAAAACTTCTAGGGTCAGAAGATTTCATATACTAGATATGCCTTGCTGTCAAAAGACAAATAAACTTCCTTTACAGTCTGACCTTAATCTAAACACACTTTGATTCACATTATGATTATTTCAATCTTTTTAAACACAAACCAGAAACATTAATACTGGTACCGTCACATGATAAAATATTATACTGCCCTTCTTGATTCATAATTACTTTCATATTTTGTGTCCATAACTAAAAACACATTTCCTTTGCTTTAGAAGAAAAAGAAAGGGCGGAAGACTGGAAAGAAGAAGAAGAAGAAAGAGAAGGATCTAACAGCTGACAGGTTTGAATAACTAAACTGGATGCAAATGATCTGTTTTGCAAAAATATTATAATGTAGTTTAATCATTGCTAAAAGAGCACACTTGAATTCTGCCACTGTTTGCACTGAGGGATGTACTATAGATCATATGTTAGAAAACAGTGCACTGTGAGAGCTCTGCAGTAGAGGAATTGTGTCTCTTTGGAAAATGCTCAGGCATTGTGAGTGTCAGGGTTTGGAGCTCAAGGGGTGACTGGCGGACGTCCATGTGGAGCAGAAGAATTTGTGGCTGGCTTTGAACGTTGTGATGTAATAGAAGGTTGCATCAGACACACAGCATGACTAATCAGTTTGCTCTCCTGTTTGCAGTGTTCTTTCTCTTGTTCTTTCTCCTAACCTTTCTGTCTACCTCTCTTTTTGTTTTCCCTCTAGGACCATAGAATCTCTGTATGAGGAGCTTGTAATGGAAGGCTTCATAATCAGGCCAAAGAATGTCAAGTTGTCAGATTACATTGGTAAAAACCCAACACAATCACCACTGAGTTAACAGTCACAACTTTTTAGTCTCGGACATTTGAACTTGATCTCATGACAAAAACGCATGCGAGATGCGAGTCGTGAAATACATACCAATAAGTACATATCACTGCAGTTTCCAAGAGAAATGTCCAGAGTGGTGTTAAATAAGTGTTCGTTTTTTCCCCAGAACAGATGATATGGTATGTTTTATGTGACTTTGGTTTTGTACGTGTCACTGCAGTTCTGACTTGAAATGTCCATTGAGTGGCGCGATAACTCTAATGCTCTGTGAAATTTTAAAATAACTTACCACCTGCACTACACCTAATCTACTGGATAGTATGAACAAAAGCAAATGTGATCTAAAAACGTGATTGCAAGCATGCCGTTTTAGGTTATTTTTCAGTCTCTCATCTTTTAACTCTTTCATCATGAGTCATGTTTTTCACAAGATTCGTACCCAAGTCCAATTCCATGCTGGCTAAGCTACTGAGCAAGCTTGTTACATCTGGTGTTGCGTCTATTTTCGACTCCCTGCCAAATTATTACACCCTCTTGTTAAAATCGCTACATGATTGCCTAATCCTAACCCCTCACCCACGCCTAACCCTAAATTTACCAATAATAGGCAATAGTATTCTGGCGGGGGTCAACACCGGAAAGCGAAACTTTGGAGCTGTCATCATCAGCGATTGCAAGTGCTCGCTGTTTTACCGCATCTAGCATTCATTTCTGTTGGAAACTGCAGTGATATGTACTTATTGGTATGTTTTCAAAAAGTCTTGCAAAAAGTTCCCACAGATACGTTTTAGTCATGAGATCAAGTAGGGACATTCTGTAATTAACTCTCCAGAACTGTTTTTGTTGTTGTTGTTTTTTCCTCATTGAATCAAATGAAAGTTCAGTCAAAAATGAAAATTCTGTCATTACCCTTACCCTGTTGTTCCAAACCCATATGACTTTCTTCTTGCAGAACACAAAATAAGATATTTTTAAGAATGTTGACCACCAAACCGTTTTGGTACCGTTTTGACTTCCACTGTATGTACAAAAAACAACACTGGGACAATTCTCAAATGCCGCATTTACATTACATGTTTCAAGTATCCCAATTCAGATTTTTTGTTCCTATGTGGGACAGATCTGATATGAACATGTATGCAAGAAAAAAGCACATGGATTCAGATTCGGGGCTCATTCAAATGTAAAATTAATCAGTTAACAATCAGATATGTGCATTTGCACCAACCATGTAAACAGACATATCAGATATTCCCTTGTCAATGCGAGTTGTACGTCATTGAAAAAGAGACAGTTGTGAATGACTTCAACTCAGCTGGACACCAACTGCGATCACTCTTTTTAATGGTGCAATAGAGGACTAAGGCTCAACCCAGTGGCGTCATGCTGAAGTTTTAAGCCTTTTGAGTCTTTGGGCAAGTAAAAGCTTGTATTATCAAATCATACATTTTTACTTTCCTTTCAGCATAAGCTTTTCAGAATAAGTCTGCATTGGGTTATTAAGCGTATTGTGTAAATGCAGATATTGGATGTGGATCACTTTAAAAAGATGATGTAAGCTGGTCATTAAAAGAATCTGATATAGTCAACAAATTGGAATTGGGCATCAAGACCTCCAGTGTAAATGCAGCCAAAATGCCTTTTTTTATGTTCCACAAAAGAAAGTAAGTCGTACAGGTTTGGAAAAAGACATTATCCCTGCTTAAACTAAACATCACAATCAAAAAAATGTAACCATTTCAGTTGCATGACAAATGTTCCTCTAATTGAATTGTCTATTGTACACATATTTCTGAATAAATGTT